>PVLD010009823.1:0-74516 GCA_004027595.1 Dinomys branickii | reverse complement strand
CTAAATTTGCATGTCTGTATATGGGTCCATACATCTACAATTCGAAGATATCAATGGATAAAGCAACAACAACTGTTGAGACCATATCACCTTGTCTATAGATTAGTTGTGATTGTACTATTTTCTATGATAATGGGTGTCTGTTTGTCAATATGTTTTTGTACTTTTATGTTTCTAAAATAAAAAAAAATAAAAAAAAGTGTATGAAATCACTATAGAAAAGAACATTCACCTTTCAACTATTTTTAAAGCACAAACAAAAAATCGTGTCCATGTGCAACATAACCACCTGACAATCCAAAACATGATTAATTTGTGTTTTATAAAACTTACTAGGATTTGCAAATAAGTTTGTATTATCATGCCATGAATCAGATTAGTAAACTGAAAACAAAGCAGTCAAATAGATGTTTCAGTACAATTGTAAGCTATTAAGTAACTAACAAAGATTATTTGTAGCTAGCTCAACTTCTGCATTAATACAACATAGTAAGTTTTGTAATCCTCTAATCTTAATATGTACCATAAAAATATGATTTGAATTTAAGCAACTTTAGGAAGGCATAATGCTGAAAAATCTTGCAATACAGACCTTTCTCTAACCTTGTTTAACTCACTCTCTGCCAACTTTAATTAATAATGAGTATTTTACTGTGAAGATCGTTTAATGCAGAGAACTAACACAAATACTTTACCTTGTATATCGTATTAAACTTCACTGTGAAATAGATGCATGACAAATTTACCTCCCTGTGTAAAATGTGGCCCAGAATCATTTAAGAATCTTGGGATACTTTTTTAAAAACAATATTTAATCTTCTTGACAAACTGAATAAGAATTTGAATTTTGTAAGATTCACAAAGTGACTCAGAAACTTTTGAAAGTAAAAGTAACAATAGTGTACATTACTGGTTTTCCTGGCTGAAATTTGGAATAATCTGGAAATGTTTTGATAGCACCAATGTGCTAAAAATGCATGATAAAGCTTCTGTTGTGCTCTTTGAGATCACCCCAGGCATTTTGCTGAAAGCTCATAGATGATCCTTGTTTCAATTACATTTGGTAATTATGAGTGAAGGGTGAGTTTGCCTTTAAAAAGCCATCATTAAGGAGTCTTTCCTATCTCAAGTAATAGAAAGTCATATTTCTTAAAATCATATTTCTACTTCTTAAGTGAAAACCTTGGAGTAATTCTTGACTTTTGATTTTTTTTGTACATCACATTCAGTCTATCAGAAAAAACCTAAGCAATAGACTTCAGTTTTCAGATAAAGGAAAGTATTGGAAATGAGGTTTAACTTTTAATTTGTGAGAAATATCTGCAACCACAACAATGGACAAAAACATGGGACAGTTTTCAAGACACAAGACTTCAAGGAAGTAGTGAGAACAATTCCTGAGAGAAAACATCATTGTTATGGGAAACCAATCATTGTCACAACTCTCTGGCTTGGAAGGGTTTCCAGGGCACAGCTCATGGAGTCAAATTATTGCATTAGATTTTTAAAAATTTATCACCATTAGTTCAATTTTCCCTCACATGTCAGCCTTCTGAAATATAAGTTCTAGTTCTATTATATCAATAAATTATGATGCACTTCTATATAATGCAATCCATTTAAAATTATTCTTTCTTACCACTTGACTCAAGACATTTTGTGTGCTTCTATTTGTACATTTTAATTGTTTTATAGAAGCATAAGTGAATTACAACATTCTGTACATATTCAAGTATATCATGTGGTAAGTTTAGATTTTATGCACAACCATGAAAACTTCATTACAATAAAGACTATTGCTTGTAACCCACATTTTTCCTTTCTTCTCTGACATCCACTCTCACCTTTTCTTGTCTCTCCAGTTGAACATGGATCTACTTCTCACCAATACACATGTTTTTAGTGCTTTTTGTTTTTTAATCATTGTTTGACTTTATTGGCACACAATACCTAATTTTTCCCCTGGGAATATTTTCTGTTCTCTTTGTGGGTTGGTTTTCCACTTTAGCACTTTTTAAATCTTTGGTTCATTATTGAAACTAATGGTTTTCAGTTTGAAGATATCATTATGTAATACAACAACCACTGTTAATTTCCTACTGTTTTGTCTGTATTTCTGTTTTGCTTGTATTGTTCTTACACTATTTTGTAAATGGATGTCTGTTTGTTAATGTGCTTTCCTTCTTTTATTTTTTAAAATAAAAAATAAACTAATGGCTTTTGTTGTTTTTATTGTTTATTTTATGAAAAAATAGAATGAAATTTCATAACAAAATGATAAGAAAATAATAATAGCTAATTCATTGTGTATCTTTATCTTCATAGTGGTCACTCAGAGTACAAGACATCAAATGAAGAAAGAAGAAAGAAACAAGAAAGAAACAAACAGATACTACTGTAACACAAAAGTTTCTTTTCAATAAACTGAGATAAACCAATAGTATAAATGTAACAAATTTTCATGAAGAATCAAACCTGGGATAGTGAATAATTTAATCCATGACTGTTCCACAAGATGAAGAAAACATTTCTAAGAAATTTTAACCTAATAAACAAATGATGTGTTGCAGTATGAGTGGTGTATCACACCAGATACATCACATCACATGTTCGCCGCTATTTCTCTCTCTCTCTCTCTCTCTCTCTCTCCCTCTCTCTCTCTCTCTCTCACTCTCGCTCTTCAATTTGATATTCAAATGTTTTGGATTGTGAGCAGAGTAAATTACAGTATTCTCATAAACCAAGGTTTTACTGTATATGAAAATATTTCTGAAGTAATGGAATATACTTCCTTCTGTTTTAAAAGTATGAATTCTGAGCAACTGCAGCAGTAACAGTGGGAATTGCTACAATTAAGGTATTCGTCCTTATTACCAAGATGTGACTATTAAAATGGGAGAAAGACCATCACAGGACATTGAAGATCATAGACGGTACAGAACAAGATATGAAAAAGGAGGCTGGTTTGAACAAAACACAGGACTAACCCTTTAGGTACACCTGGCCAATAACAACCACAGAACAAGGGTTTGCAAATGGATTAGAGATGAGGAGTTGGAGATGACACCAGATACAACACTGCAAAGCGGTGCTGATGTGTTAAGTATTTTCTCATAAGTGAATACTTGACTGTTTTATAAGCTACAGAGCTCATTTGGGTGGGAGGAGTCCGCCATTTTCAAGCTCCTTTCTCATTTTTATTATCAGGTAAATAAACCCATTCAGTGATTTCTTTAAAAGTACTTGTAGAGGATAGAGCCAGCTGAGGGTTAAATTAGAATCTTGTATGACAATAACGGAGAAGAGCAGCCTTCCTTGTAGAACAATACCAAACACAGACTTCTTCCTATCCGGGCAAGGCTGTGTACGGTTACCTTAATATGTTTTAATAGCCTCTGTCCCCAGGTAACGAATTACCTTACCTTTGCTGTCCTTTCTGCTCCTCACTGAAGACCACTAAGATCTAACAAAATTTTGAAAGTGACCCAATCTTTTAACTCAGCCTTATATATATATATATATTTTTAGAGAAACAGGAACTTCCAGCTGTCAGTCCTTTATATTGATATGCAACCAACTTACAGTTATCTACAAAAACGGAGACTAGGTAGGGCAGGCATTAATTAATTCCACTGATCATCAAGAAAACTCATGTGCCTTCTCCTCAACTAACTTACACCTGTTTCTAGCCGGTACCTGAACTGGTTCAAATTTCATCTTCTTTCCAGAAGTAATGAGTCACCAGTCAGCCAATACAGAAAGGACATAGAAGGAGAAGGAGAAAAATACATAATCCATTAACCAACTAATCACCTCTGTTAGTAAAATTGTATATGTCTTCTCTTTGATTTTAAGGTTAATTTAGAAAGTGCATGCTTTTACTCCATGTACCACTGAGTCCCACTGCTGCCACTGCCATTTGTATCAGCAACATATCTAACAATGTGTCCTTCACTTCGGTCTTCCCCTCCCGCCCTTTCCCTTTCCCCTCCTCTTTCTCCTTTTTCTTTGACTAAATAAATAAATAAGTGTTTCCAAGGAATAATGTAAACTGTTTTAACAGTCAGGACTTTGAGTTCTGAAACAGAAGTCATAATTCAATTTATTTTATGGCAGTTTGAGGATGTAAACTATTCATCGACATCTAAACAAAAGCTTCCCCACTACCACATCCAATTTCCCTGGGAATCCAGAACCCAGGCATCTTAGACTCACCACCACATAAACTTTCCATCTCTCAAATGGCCACCCATCCTCAACAGCAGTGGTCACCAAGCTGAGCGTGACTCAGCTAAAGCAGATCTTTGTAACTTCTTCAAACAGCCATACTTTTCAAGCTCTAAGCCCTTGGGTTAGAGACTCTAAACATAGTTCTCTGATCTAGATCCTGCCCCAGGACTTCCCCGAGGGTGTAGGATGAGTGGCACAGTTTAGGGGTGGAATACCCACTGACACAGAAAAATGACAGCTGCCTCCCTGGACTGCTCTTTTCAGTTACCATGCCTTCTCCAGAAATGCCGCTCGGAAAACTAAAGGACCATCCTTTTATACTGTACAGAACTCCCTCCTTCAGAAAGCCTACTCCAGATTAATTGGCACTAATACAGCTGTTCACAGCTGTATACAAGATGTTGGGGAGTGCAGCAAAGAGAGGGGTGATTACGGTTGCCTGCACACTGTCACTGTGTTGTAAGAACAGACTTGCCTCCTTCAGAAATGGCATGATAATGGAATGTAATAGCAGAGCCTCTTGGCAATCAATGCCATGGTGGTAATAAGAGCGCATCTCAATGACAAAAGCAAAGATGGGATGTGAAACAACAAAGCCCTCTCTCTCTTGGCCAGAACTCTCCAGAGCAGCTCATTACTTTAACCTTTCCACCTTCACTGGTTGCACAATTAGAAACATGCATTTCCATGGGCACTAAATCCACTCTCTTGTTCCTTTTGCCCTCATTAGAACACTCAATGGGGCCCACTTAGCTGAATGGTCACAAACAGATGTTTGTGACTTGAGAAAACAGAAAGAGAACATTCTTGGAGCCAAAGGAGAATGGAGAAAATCTGCTACATGTGGTATTATTAATTACCTAAAACTTACAGAGTTCAAGTTTTGACATAAGACCATGCTCTTTATTTTGACAGGAAAAACTTATGCACAACAACATTGAGTTCTTCTGTAGCAGTAATCAGTGTTTCACTAAGGTCACACCATGAAATTTAGTCAACCTTTTAAAATTGAGAAATTTGGCAAATTGTCTGCATCCTTTGGAAAGGAGTCAGAAAGTTCAGCAACGGTAAGTCCAGTCCGTTGCATGGTCACATGGTGAGAGGTGAGGATTGTGTGCCCCTACATACTTGCCCCACATCCCCCCCTTTCCCATCAGCTCATCTGCCTTAATCTGGCCACTTCTGTTTGCATCATCTGCCTTGTACTCACAGGGGTAGAGTCGGAGCTTTATAACATACCAGCCTGAGGCAGTTTAATTTTCTAGATAAATCATTGCTCTGACCCTAATATCTTCACTGTGTGTGAGGACAGATGTCACAGGTATATATAGAAGATACAGACAGGCACAATTCTGAAAGAGGGGCAATGGTCCCGTGAGTGCCTGGGAACTAAAGGCAATGTATTTTGATGAGTATGCAGGCCTAGACCTTAATTCATTTCTCTCGAGCACCCTACAGAGAATTCGGAGTTGGGTGGGAATCAGTTTTTCTCAAGTAGAAACTGTTTGGCTTCCAGAATCCACTTATCTCAACGCTGTCTCTCCCCCATCTGTGTTCATGAGTACTGTAGGAACTGGGGAAGGATGAAGAAGCAACTCACTACTCTGCGCATAATTGGGGGAGTTTTTGTTCTGTTAAACATTTTTCCTCATTTTAATTCATTCAGATGCTTGGTTAGTGTCACACCTCTAATAAGGTTCTCATGCCGGTTTAATAGCCACTACTTTTCTCAGGGACATTTGGAAAGTACATGGTAGTTGTCACATTGACCATGGATTTTAAATGTTCCATTGGTGTTCAGGAGACTGAGGCTCAACAAGCTGCTCAAAATGCCAAGGGCAACCTCCACTGAAAAGCAACAAGTGATTCACTCTTCTCCTTGCTCGATTGGAGCACTTAGCAAACTGTTTGACCCCATCTCCAAACACCAGTGTCAGCAAATAGTTCAGTTGAAATTTCACTTAAGAAGCATCAGTGGTAAGAAGGAGTAACAGCAGCACTGACTCAAAATAGTCTTCTAGAACTTCACTCTTTTGTTCTTCTTTGACATCTCTGGCTGTCAAGGTTTGTGTCTGGATGTTCCCCCCACAACCTCATGCATTCATGGGGCAGGATTCTAGAGCTTTTGATTGATCCATGGTCCAATGCTGCGATTATGGGTGTGAGTGCTACACCCGACCTGGGGCAAAAAACTTGCATACAATATAAGGGAGGGAAAGAGGCTTGCTGGCTGCTGTTCTTCTTTTTGCTTTTGTTGCTTTTGCTGTTTTCCACATCATGCACTGTTGCTCCTCTGCTGTGTGCCACTCTGCCTTGGAGCCAGCTGAGAATGGACTGAAACCTCCACAAATTGTGAGCTAAATAAACCTTTCTTTCCTTAATTTTGGGCATCAGGTATTTTGTCTCAGCAACAAGAGCAAAGTAACCAAGACAGAATTTGGTATCAGAGAGGTGGGGTGATTTTTGTGACTGTACCTGACCATGTGGTTCAAGAGCCATTGGGAAAGGATTATGGTAAGAGTTTGAAAAGATTCAGAGATTTTACCTAAAAGAAAAGCCCTAGAACACATTCAACTGTTCTGTATAGGAAATTGTGGTCAGAGCTCAGCAGACAAAAAGGCTGATAGAAATTCTGCTGGTAAAGACCAGTTTCAGAATGTTTCTACTGGGAAAAAGGACTGTACTGGTTGTTGGAGTCCTGATGATGTATGTTATGGTTTGGCAGAAAGTTTGTCTGCATTTTGCTTGTGTCCAGAAACTTTGCCTAAAACTGAGATTAAGGGTGGTGGACTAATTAGTCTGGCAGAAGGAATTTCCAGGCAGTCACATGTTGAGGCAGTGACGTGGCTATTGTTGGGGACTTTTAGCCAGATTTACATTGTACATCAAGAGCAAAGAGCCTAGCAGAACTATGTAAAGCATTGTAAATTTGGCCAGAAAGAAAACCCCAGTAAAGCTGTGGACTGCAAAGTTAGAGCTGAGGAGATTTTGATTGCTGAGGAGGAACAAGAGAATAGAAAAGACGGCCTAAGGGCATCCCTAGGAGTGGCAAGTCTCTACCCTTTGCAGCCCCAAACCTGCAAAAGTTAAAGACTTTGCTTTGAGGAGAAAGCCAGAGTGCCATGTTCCAGAATGGTGAAAGTACAGAGAATTTGTCTCTCAGAATCAGATTCAGAGTGCTCAGTGATTCAGATCCTCAACCCCCACAGCCAAGAAAGAGGAAAGCTTGGCTACTGCTCCACCTGGTAGCAGACCTTGGCATCATCCACATGGTGGTGGTTTTAGTTGCATGCAGAATGCAAGACTTCTGAGGCTAAAAACACTTCCACCTCAATTTCAGAAGGTCTGGGAGGCCAGAGAGTGTGCCCCTGAGAGGGCAGTGTGTGAAGCTGTGGGTGAGAAGCCAAACATGTTTTGGAGATCCCAGAATTTTGGGAAAGCCTGGAACAAGAATTGTCTAAGGAAAGCTGCAAGGAGGGAGCAAAGCAGGCCTAACAGAGAAACCATGGAGCAGTAACCACCAGAAGTGCCATAGGATTGGGACTCCAAGCCTTTTGGAGCTCACAATGTGCCACAGATTGCTTCAGATGCTGGACCTGGAACTACAGGACTTAATGTTTGTGCTGCTGAATTTTGGACTTGCTTTGGTCTCAATGCTTTGTATTCCCATTTGTACCTTTTAGAATGGTTTATCTTGTGCCATTGCATATTGGAAATGTTTAACTTTGTTTTCATTTGTAGAGAAGCTCACAGATAAGACTTTGCCTTAGATCTTAGAGGAAACTTGGGACTTGGGCTTTTTCAGCAATTCTGAAACTTTTAGGACTTTGGTCACTCTTAGAGAGGTACTAAAATGACTTTTGCATAAAAGGATGTACATGAGTCTTTGGGGGCCAGGGGAGGAATGTCATGGTTTGTGTCTAGATGTCCCCTCAAAGCCTCATACGTCAAAGTCATGGGGTGGTCTTCTAGAGTTTGTGATTGATCCATGATCCGATGCTGGGATTATGAGTGTGAGTGCTACACCAGCCCTGGGGCAGGTAGCCTGCATACAGTATAAAGGAGGGAACAAGGCTTGCTCTCTGGAGCTGCTCCTTCCTTTTGCTCTTGCTGCTTTTGCTGTTTTCCACATCATGAACTGTTGCCCTCTGCCATGTGCTCCCCAGCCTTGGAGCCAGCTGAGTATGGACTGAAACCTCAACAAACTGTGAGCTAAATAAACCTTCCTTCCTTAATTTTGGGCATCAGGTATTTTGTCTCAGCAATGAGACAAAAGTAATCAAGACAATGGCATAAACTCACGTAACTCTAAAGTTTCCAAATCTCCGTTTGCATGGAGATAAGACCAAACTCTAACATATACTAATTCTTTTCTGTGTGTCAGAAGCACACAAGAGTGAATCAGATAGAAGAGATTCACTTTTGCATCACCCCTCCATTCCAAAAAGGGAAGACAAATAATAAACTAGTAAATAAGTAATAAAAATATTATTTCAGATCATGAGAAGGGGCATTAATACAATGAAAGAGGAGTCTATGCTGGATGCAGTCAGTTAAGACCCCCTCCATGAAACAGAGCTGGATCCCTGCAAAGCTGAGCTGATTCCTGGGTGGCAAGAAGGCATTCAGTAAGTGAAGATGGGGTCAGATGATGGGATTGTCCTAGCAATGAGCATAGAGGGAATAAAGGCACTGGTTGGGACAAAACGGGCATGATTTGAGAAGAAAATTAATCCAGCATGACTGACCAGAAGGGGAAATAATACAGGACAGAGAAGAAGGTCTGAATTAGACCAGTTCAAGGTCATTTTAGACCACAGAGAAATGTCTGGATATTATTTAAGGTGCGTTAGGAAGCCATAGAGGAGTTTTAGGTCTTGAGGTGACAGGATTAAGTGTACATTTGGCAAAGGGTACCCTAGCTGCTTTGGATAATGGATTGTATGGGCTGAGAATAGAAGTAGGCTGTTGGACAAAAAGTGGGGTTAACTAGCTCCTAAAATTCCTTCAACTGAAAGGTCTATCCTTGTTCTTATGATCTGAAAGAAGCAATGACAGAACACAGAAAGTAAAATATGGGTGTAAACATGACTATCTGAGGCTGGATTGCTGACAGGATCATTTTGTTCACCAAAAACTGTCAGTTCTTTAGGGACCACAAAGATGCTGTAAGGTTATGTCCTCATACCTTGCAACCTTCTAGAGTTTTGTGGAAAGGAAACAATAATAGTATCAGGACACCAACTGAAAAGGTCAGAAGTCCAAAGTCTTGTGCATCTACTGTTTTAACCACACAGAGTTTTAATTGCTTTATTAGACATATAGTGCAGGAGGTATTGATTTTTTTCTTCCATTGTTTTTGTGGAGTAATATGATTTTTTCAAAACTTCTCCTGAACTGTAACTTGAAACAAGAAATCTATTTTATCATGCACAGTGTCCCCCTCCCCCAGCAGCAGACAGTCCACATTACCAAGAAATGGCATCTGGTAAACATTATTATACTTGGTTCACAGCTGGAAGAGTTAAAATGGCTGGGAGGGAGGACATGAAAATCAATTTTTAACTCTCATTTTAATTATTGATTGCTTTGGTTTAATGTACTTCTTTACTTTTCATAATCATCTTACATTATTTGGGCAGCAGGTCTTTCCATGATTAAAGAGTCTAAATTTTTTATTTATTCCTATCCAAATGATCTACTTTCATGATAAACAGAACTTGGCTTCCTTAAGATATCTAGCTAAGCTTCGAACTTCTTTCCATTTGGATTGGTTATTTTGGAGGCAGATATTCAGTGTCATCCACCTGGACCCCACAAATTCTTATCACCACAGCAAAGCAACCTTTGCTGGACCAATTTCTTCTTCTTGAGAGTAAGGATAGCTAATGTTTACTGAATAGATATGATGCTAGGAAGAAAGAAAACTTTATAAAAATTCTTTAATGTTGCCATATCCCTAAGGAAATAAGATCAAGAATACATTTTTAGTTTTCTGCTAATTCAAAAATATATTTGAGCATTGTAAGAGAGTGAGCTAGAGACTGGAATAAAATAAAAGTGAACAAGGAACCCTCAGTATTACTTCTCTGTGTCGTACCATTCCTGCGTCCCACTTTCCCAGCTCCTCCTGCAGCTACGGAAGACCTTATAATCCAGGTTTGGCAAAAAGAGCATAAGGAAGAATCTGCTATCACGTTTTTACTCTCCTGAAACACAGCAACAGGTACAGTTAGCATCACTACTATCCCTAGCCTGCCTCCCTTTCTGCTTCCTGGTTTAAGAGATGGAGGCAGGTACCGCATTTGTCTCCCAGCCCTGAGGGGAGTAACGGGAGGCCCTGCACTGATGCCCGTCTAATCTGATGATGTCCTGAAGTGGCTGAAGCGTCAACAATTGCTGACCTCCGCACTCGTTACATAGGGAAATGAAGTCCTATCGACTTAGTCATTTCCGTTGTTTTGTCCTATTTAATATATACGGACTCCTTCTTTGATAAAGTTTGTCACTAGCCATAGGTTCTAGAAAGATCCAGAGCTCTTTCTCCTCAGACTCCATCCTGATATTTTCACAGAAAGTTCCTCCGTAAAAATACTTTTGTAACTTGTAAGCTAAAGTTCATTCCTCCTTGGCCCTTACTGATCTCTTCTGTGACACATGATGGTTAAACATTTCAGTGTACAATAATTAGGGCCCATGTCAGTTTGTCAGGAGGATTCAGTATTAGGACATAGTCACAAATGTACTAGGAGAGCTGAAAAACCAAACAGCATACAGCAAGGGACCCTCGTTAGTACCAAAGCAGGAAGCCACAACCAAACCTACGGATGCATGACAAAAAAAAAAAAAAAAAAAAAGTGGAGGTATTTTACGGGGAGCCAAGACCTGAGTCCTTCACATTACAGAAGGGAGCAGGCAAGACAGAAAATGAATTAGACAGCAAACAGCAAAGGTCTTACACAGACATTTGCTGCTGTTAACAGTAAGGTACGCATAATAATACTCAGATTACCCCATCCTTCTCTCTGGCCCCCATACATTCTTTCTTGAACTTAAAATTATCAAAATATGGTCATCTTTCAGCATGCCAGATGTGGGTGTTTCCTAAGAGAAAAACGTACATTTTTCTTAACATTTTTGGTATAAAACCACAAGGCAGCTCCCTTCTAAGCAGTTACAATACAGAGATGTGTAACAAACAAAGAAGAACAAATGACCTAGAAGGGTAATTGCCACCATAATGATCTCTTTGATTACACTGAGATCATCAGGAAAGAATTCCCACTCTGCCTGATGCCATGCTGTGCACTTCTCTCAACCTAAGGCCTGATACTCGTGCTTTCTACCTCAGTAGAGAAGGAAGTGGGGCTGAGCAGCAGAACAGGGAATATGAACATGGCATGGCACAGAAAACTTAGGATCACGAAATTATAGAATGGAAAATAAGAGTTAAAATAAGATGAAGTTGACAAGCAATTTGAAAGCCATACAGCATTATAGAAAGAATATGAGTTGAGCGTACCTTAGCCAAACTGCTTGGGACTAGAAATGGATTGCATTTGAGAATTTGTGAATATGTACATACACATGATGACATATTTCGGTGATAGTACTCAGTTCTTAACACAAAGTTCACTTTGTTTGAGTCACTTTCTCGTTGTTGGAACAAAATATCTAATATTTACAACTTAGAGATGTTTGTCTTTAGAGGACTCGGTCCATAGTTAGCAAGGCAGGAAAGACACAGTGGAAGGGTCTGACCGAGAAGGCCACTCCTATCACGCATGGCCTTGCCTCTTCTCACCTCAGCCGCATTCACTGATACATTGATCAGGGGACTGATGCCCCGATGAGCATAGCACCCCCGATCCACTCATCTTTCAAAAGCCCCACCTCTAAACAGAGGCTTTAGGCGGACATGCTAGATGAACACCATAACATATACCAAATATACATAGCCTGAAGGTAATTTTATAAAATATTTTAGTGCATCTGCATTTTGACTGCAACCCATTTCATGAGGTCATGCGATATTTTTCACTCCTGTCATGTTAGTACCCAAAAAGTTTCATCTGTTTGGAGCATTGGAGATTTTGGATTTAAGAACCCATTGAGAATGCTCATCTTGCGTACAGTTAAAATCTCCCTATTTAGTTCTATGATCTTACATAAACATCTGTAAGAACTGAGCATTCCACCTCATTTGAATCTTCAAGGCTCAGGAACGCTCAGTCTTTCATGTGACAGCACAGGCTAGAAACAGGTAGTTCCAATAATTAGAGGATGAAGAGTTTTCCACACATTTTCTTCTATCTTGTAGCCTTACCCTTGCTCTCCTTGCTCCACTTGACTCATCCAAACACTTTGCATCACTGCTCCACGCTCCAGCAGTCCTCCTGCTCAACTAAACCCACCTTCAATCAGGTAACTCTCTTCAGACTTCTTATCAACCTCACTCTTGCTAAAATCTTGCATCCAGAACTTGATGTAGTTGTTGGACAGCCAGTACACAGGGCATGGGACTCCCTTCTCCAAACACCTCTAGCTGTGATTGTAGAGGGTGTTTATTTTGTATCAAGAGCTGAGATGATCTTTGCAGGTGCTTAACAGAGTGCTTGAGAGTAAGAAGCCTCCAGCAGACAAGGTTCTTTTTTTTTTTTTTTTTCAGACAAGGTTCTTATTGGTGTCACTTGCACACTTTTATATTGCAACCTATTGTCATTATTAACTGCTTTCAAGGTGCCATCTGCCAATAGTTGGCCTACTGGCTTTCTGACTCAATACATGGCTATTAAAATTTTAGTTCATGTCTTTGGCCCCTTTATCTAGCCTGCTATTTAAATACTTTTCTGTTATCTTTAGTATTGATGCTACATGGAATTAGGCTCTTGACACAGACACAACTGGTATTCTTCAGGAATTTCACAGCCAGGACAGCACAAGACCATAGCACTGCATAGGCCACTCCTCCATTGGTTATGTTGATACACTGATCATCTCACTGTGGCAGCAGTTCTTTAAGCAATTACCAGTCCAACCAGGTGAACTGCAACTCACCCACATGTCTCTATTTTGTACATGAGGAAATCCTCAAGGATTTACTGAAATCCTTACTTCCTTGCTTAGAAACCAAGCAAATTTTTGAAAGCCTCTCATAGCCCCAGCTGCAGGAATAGTATCATGGACAGATTGCCCATGTAGGGACATAGCTGATATGCTATTTGGAAAAATGGTTCCACTATAAAAAATTAAGGAACATTATTAGCTCCACTGTAAAAAAGAAATAAAATTGTTTTCTGCATCTTATTTTCCTTAAATGCCAACTTTTCTATTTTCTTTCAAGTGATTTGCATAACAAGCTGATCTAGAACTTTTCCAAGGCTATATCAGTGTTTCTCTTGAGCCAACATTGATAGTTAATTTTATATCAACTTGACTGGGTCACATGGTGCCCAGATGTTCAGTCACGCATTTTGAGTGTTTCAATGGGAGTGTTTTTAGATGATATTAACTTTTAAATCAATAGAATGAATGAAGCAGATTGCTCTTCAAAATTTGGGTAGGCCTCATTCAATCAGTTAAAAGCCTGAATAGAACCAAAAGCTAATCCCCACCCTTGACTAGGAAAGAATTCCTCCTGCTTTATGGCCTTTGAACTAGAACACAGTCTCTTTTTGATCTACACAAGCCTCTGGCCTTAAAACTCAGAATCAGTGGCTCTGTAGATTTTGTGTTTGCCAGTGTCCCTAGTCATGTAAGCCAATTCATTCACATCCATGCATCATGCATGGAACACAGAATAATTTAAAAGTTAAAAGCTATTCAACACATAACTCATTTATTATCAACATGATCCAAACAGAACAAAACTACTCATTATAAATTTTAAAATAATCATGTATATTGATAGAAATTTCTTAATATTTTCCCAGTTGCTAAAAAGTTTTTTCTAAAGCTTATACTTCTTGACTTTGAAAAATATAGTGTGTGTGTGTGTGTGTGTGTGTGTGTGTGTGTGTGTGTTTGAAAGTCCAGTATTTCACTAGGTAGTTAATGCTTGGCTGCAACAATAACAGAATTTGTAAAAGAGAAAGTATTGATGCAAAAGATACTTCAAGTTGGTGTTGAGCTTGGAGTTGCTGTTTGCCCTGAAGATTTTCAAGACAGTCAGTGCAGCAACTTGGCCTGAGCACCAATAGAAGAAATAATAATATACAAACTCCCTGGCTATCTTATGATTTCAAAATGAAGAAAGAGGCACAGAGAATTGGCTTGCTTAATTGTAGAAAGTTTTATTTCATCATGCTACTTGTTTTTCTTAGGCAAAGGAAGAATTTAGCTGTATGACTATGTAATAATACCTTTACCACTCACTTCTCAGGGGAAATCACAAGGTCATGAGCTTCTTTAGGTACAATCTGAACTGTGAGTTTTCTAGCTTTTGAACTTCAGAACAGGGATGGGATAGACACGGTCTCCGTCTCCACTGGTGGATTTTTATTGTACTCAGACTAGTAAAAAAAAAGTTGTAATAGTAATTCTTCTGACAATTTTACACTTCCGTGATCCAATCTTAGCTGTAAGAGGAAAATATAAAAATTAGCTACCTTATAGTAAGCACTTTCTATGAAGTTATTTAACCATCACAAAAACACAAGTATTATTATATCTTTATAATTAAGGAAGCTGAAGCCCAAGGAAGATGGGTAACCGCAGGGTCACATAGTTAATAAGTGATGCAACCCACATAGTCTAATGCCAAAGCATAATTGCCTGACCTTTAGATTATGTCACTGCCTGAAGACCTGGCCAAATCACCAGGCAATGACTGAGAGCCCAGTAATGTACCTAGTTAACAGACAGAAAGGAAAAAATGGGTATGGGGGTCAGAATAAGAGAAGCCATTATTATGACTTCATTAGGCAGAAAGACAAAGGCTCTCTTGAGGCTGTGTAAGTTCTTATGGGTTGTAGGTCCACACTTCACCCCCTGCAGGAGATGCTATTATTGGAAAATCTTGCACAGCACTTGTTAAAATATGTGTCATTGACAAAATTTGTCCTGAAATCTTAAGTCTCAGGTGAAAGTTTGTCTTTAAGGGCTTGGCTAGCTGGCTATTTCCTTCTTTGGGTTTAGATTTACTCTACATTAAGGAGTTGCATTTTGTTTGAAAGAAGGTCTTGTCTGCATTTTTAAGAGAACTTATCCTGCATTCACAGAGTGCATCTGCAAATATAAAATCCATTCACTATACGTCTTGGAAATTGTTTTGGCTTATTTATTTCCTACAAGATTCTATCAGCAACACACCTAACATGCCAAACACACATTCCTGGAATTCCTGAGATGCAGCCAATTCCTCAGTTTACCTCACATTTGACTCATGTCAGTGACACGAAAGTCACTCCTAACTTTAATGGGGATGCTGTCAGACACAACCACTTGATTTGTCAATGAGCTCATATGTTGCTCTCCAGTCCAAATCAGCACTTTCTCCATATGTTTCATGTAAGCCAGACATTCATTTGGCAAATTACTAAGAATTGGGAAGGCAAAATGGTCTTGCCAACTAGCCACATTTGACAGCAGAGATTATCTGAGCTATTAGCACAGTCCAGAGGAGAAGTGTCGATCCAGCAATACCCACAGGTGCAGCAGTGGGCTGTTCAGTGACTTTCACCCCTCTTTGACCATAAGCCACAACAATGAGAATTGCCATGCAGTGCTGTAGCCATCAGGGCATTCATAGCCATGTGCACATGTATGAGTGCACAAGCACATGCATGCTGAGTGTGCACTTACATTTGCTTCCCCTTTTTCTTTGTTAAAACATACTGACCACATATTAACCCTTTGAAAGAGTCTAGAAAACTGCCCAGACCACATGTCCAGTGTGGGACAACATACTGAAACCCGAATTTCTCTACGATATCTACAATATCTTTTCACCACACCTATGGCAGCTTTTCTCATATTCTCCTTAAATCAGGCATGGTGGCGCACACCTGTAGTCCCAGCACTCAGGAGGACAAGGCAGGAGGATCGTTGCAAGTTCGAAGCCAACCTGGGCTACAAGCTGAGCTCAAGGGCAGCCTGAACTGCACAGGGAGACTCTGTCTTTAAAAGACAAACAAAAAAAGAATATTTTCCTTTACCTCCTCCCAAAGTTTAGCCTCAAGTGTTCTTTCCAGCTCACTATGTCTTAATTCAGGGAAAGAGTTTTCTTTCTTTGGTCTTATTTTCTGGGAATTCTTGAGGTCTTAAATTGT
This sequence comes from Dinomys branickii, assembly GCA_004027595.1. Lineage (NCBI taxonomy): Eukaryota > Metazoa > Chordata > Mammalia > Rodentia > Dinomyidae > Dinomys > Dinomys branickii. Next base: position 58,017 of record PVLD010009823.1, on the reverse strand, counting down.
CCCTCCTTATCCTAAAAATCTTCCTAGCAGAAATACACTCATTATCCTAAAAGTCTTCCTAGCAGATATACACTCATTCTCTCTCATCAGCTCAAACATAAATATGGTACCTACACATTTGTGATAAGACTGTATGAGTCAGCTTTTAATTCAGATTTCACAAGTCCAAAGAATCTGGCAAAGCCAAATTTTAAGGTAGAAAAGAGGCGATGCAAGTCAAGAAAGAATTTAATGCAACAAGCTATGAAATGTTACTTCAAGATATATTTCTAGGTTTTCAAGTGGATGTAAGACAGCTCTAATAATTCTTGTGAAAGCTTTATAGATATTACTGAATATTGAGCAAGTGTTTGGCATTTGCTAATACAAAGAACAGAGATGATGAATAGGGTACCAGATAGTCGCTTAGGCCACCCAGGTGACCTGCGAGGCGCACGACTTGGGTGTAGAAGCAGAGCTCAGGAGCCCTAGGACCTAGTGCTGACCTAGCGCTACTTAGCATCTGTGAACTCATCTACATAGGAATTTAAACCTTTTGGCCTCCAGAGAGGAGATGTAATGCAGAGATGATTAACTATGTGTCTTCTAATACTAGACTAAATTTTGAATTTCTGAACTCAGAAGGGCCCTTTCACATTTATTAGTTAGAAATTAAAGGTTCCCATTGGAAACAAAATTTCCAGTCAGGTTCACGTGACTCCCTAAAATAAAAAGGATGGTAACATAGAACGTTTGTCAGAGGTAGTCATGGTTTAAAGTATCACAGAGCGCAGAGCTCTATCTGGAGAGTATCATTGCTCGATCCCAAGTCAATCACCATTCATCAGCTTCCCTAGTGACACATCAGCACATACCTCAGGAAGTCAGATCAACTCTTCCTTTTCTCACTGGCAAGTAAAAGGTTAAACTGGAATGCTGCGTCATGAGATTCAAACTAATTATTTCCCAAAAGCTTAGATTCTGATTGAGGGGGGAAATTTAATATGTCAAAACTACATGTGTGCTCTAGCAGCGAAAAAAGAAGCCTGAGACCCAGTAACAGGCTTATGTCATTCATGAGAATAAGGTGGGAGCATAGTAGGTGTTTAGTGAATAATTGCCAAATTAAAGACCTTGCAATCCGATAGGCGACCCAAAGACCAACGGTTCTGAACTGCAAAACATCACTGGTTTATCACGGAATAGGAGAAGAGTGGTTGGAGGGCTTTGTATTACTGCACTGAAGATAAGTATATGGTTTGGGGAGCACTTTTAAAAAGAAGTTAAAAGAAATAAACTGTGATGAGCTCTTACAGCTGCTGTCAACCCTGCTTACTTTTCTCTCTCAAGCAGAGAAAAGAAGGATAGAACAGACCCATCAAAGGATTGTCCAAGAGTGCTTCCTGATCTGCAACATGGTAGGAAGCTTCTTAAATGGAGTAAGAAACCATTCAACGCCCTCTCTATACTGCTCCCAGCTTTTCTTGCCTGTAATTCGAGTATAGTGTATAAATAACTTGCCTCAAAAAAAGTAGAGCTAATGAAGGACCCAGCAAGGTTAGCCAGTGAGGAAAGGAGATCTTGCTTAAGTCTGCTGTAAAAGCTAAAGAAAGTAGAGAGCTGGAAGTGGAGGGGGAGGCAGTGAAGAGACAAAGACATTTCTTATTTTAGAAATAAAACTCATAGAAATGGGATAAAGACAGGAAAACTGAGTGATAGGTTGGAAATTTGCTAATAATGAGAAGTCTATTTCCCTAGAGACAGCCCACTGCATCAGCGCAGCTTGGGCCATGCTTGGGATGTGGTTTCTTAAAGAACTGGCTCTTCCCTCAGCTCGTTTCAATGACAATGAACATTTCTAGCTGAGTGCGAGAAGACATGAAGGGCATCTTTTATTTTCCTAAGAGGAAATTGAACCAATGCATCGTGAGACACTTCAGCATATGCCTGTGTATGAAAATATGAGCCAAATGCTTTTGAAGAGAAACAGAAAGACGCTGCCCTTGTGACAGAGAAGTGTCCAAGAACAAAGACAGAGGTATTTCTGCATGCAATTCCTACCCTACAGATTCTTTGTTGTTATACATTTTATGACCAACTTTAAAGACACTGACCTGTTGATCTCTTTCTGGTTTTTATTGGCTACATCCTTTTTAACATAAGAAAGTCCCTTAGGAAAAGCAGGATTTTCATTAAAAAAAAAATACTACGCACAGAACCCCAGTATCCTAACGGTCTCTCTCCTGCCATGTACAGCATTCACGGCTTTAAATGTACTTCTTTGAAAGGGAAAATGGCATCATGCAACAAGTCGGGAGTATGGCTAGCATCCCACCCACATGCTGCCCCATGGGTGGAATTAGAGATCTAATCCACAAAGACACCTCAAGTTGTCTTACCAGATGCCCTCCACTTTGCTGGAAATTGGGTTAGGCCAAAAAGTCATTCTTCTAGTGAACAAAATTTCTAATTAACACTGAAAGTGCCTGGTAGCTAAGTTTGTGGTGAAGACAGGCGGTCTCCTCATTCTTCCCTGCCAGAGCTAGAGTAAGCAATGAATGGGGGACAGGATAATTGTTCATGGTGGGGCATGGTGTTTTCCTCTGCACAAACATATAATTAGGCTGTCTTAACCTCTCAGTTCAGCAATAAACACCACTTCACAGACTAATTTACAGGCAAGAGTCACAGAAAGCTATGGAATAAACTCCCAGGGCAACAAGCCCTGCAGTTCAGTCAAAAGAGCAGCTTCACTATTTCAAGTCAGCAAAAATCCTTTTGCACTTACCACAAACTAAAATGAGATTGAAATAAGGGCTATACATTCAAAACATTGAACACACCAGCTAATAAAAAATACATTTGTGACTGGTCGTAAAATAGAGAATGTAATTGGCTATACCCTAGAAATATCGTTTACTTACAATATTTAGGAAGACAGAGGCCTCCATAATATTGACTTTGCTAACACGTCTACATTTTTCTGTCTGCCATAATTATGCATCAGTCAGCAACACCTCACTCCTGGAGCTGCCAACAGCCTTGACTCAGGCAGTGGGAGGTGGACTGGCAATAGTCCAGCACCAGATAATATTTGCCTGGCAAATACTGCTGGCTTAGGGCAGGGAGCAGGGGTACACTTGTAAGATAGCGCCTTCATAGCTGGATCATTCTTCCCATTTGGACCTCCAGGTTTGGGGGAACGTTCTGAAGAGGTATAGGAGTTACTCTGCAGTCATCTATTTTGCCCCAAAAATCTTCTTTAAACATGAAACACAACACAGATTCTCTACAGGATGTCACAGAAGTAGATGCATTTCTGCATGGGAATTGCTTTTTCTCCTAGATAAAACAAACCTTCTGGAGAAAGTAAGGCTGTGGTTTGACACTGGTTGGGCATCAGAAACAATCACAGAAGAGCTGCTGGTTGTGCATATATTGGGCATGTAGTATAAGGTTTACAGAAAAAAACGAGTAGACAGAGACACAAAAGGAAGGCCCCCCATGACCATCAGTGGGATGGGAAACCACACATTGGGCAGTATCTTAGTTACTGTTCTTGTTGCTGAGATGAATACCTAACACCTCAAATTAAAGGAGGAAATATTTACTTTGGCTTACAATTTGAAGAGGTTTCAGTCCACAGTCAGCTGACTTTAAGACAAGGCAGTATGGCAGAGGGGCATCGCAGAGGAAAAGCAGCCCATGCAGGGCATGCAGAGGCCAGCAGAAAGCCTCCCTTTCCCTTTTATCCCATCCAAGCTAAAGCCTTTTGGGTGGTGCTACCCTCACCCAGGGTGGGGCTGCCAATTATCTACCCCCAGAACTATGATAAAACAATTAGTGAACTAATCCAATAGCACACACCCTTAATCCCAGTATCACATACCCTAGATCAGTGATGGCTAACTTTTTAGTTTTCAGTGACAATAGCCAGCTGCAGCACATATGCTGTAGGTCCAGCTACCCTCCCCAAAGCCCTAGATCCAGCCACACCACTGCCCTAGACCTGGCCACCTCCAAACAGCCGCACCTATGAGCAGGTGAGGTTTGGGGTACATCTAGATAGAAGTCATAACAGGTAGATAGTTATCCATAGCCAAATGAAACTTACTTGATTATTTTCCTGTAGGTCACCTCTCAAAATATGAAGAAATAAAGTAGGTAACTGAGTCATATTTTTCCCAACTATTTTTTCTTTTTTACATTTAACGTTCTATTCATGCAAGAATTTTAAGAATAAGGACAGTATTTCAACTATTGTGAGCTCTCAGGATCTAGAAATGCCCGTTACAATTACTGTACCCAACCCTTGTGGAATTTGTGGGTGACTCAATGAGTATCTTCCCTGTTGAAAGACTGACAAATGAACAGGCCAATCTTAATATTTTTACAGCCAAAAAAACCCTCCTATTTTATATGGAGTTACAATTGAAAAACATTGGCATATTCAAATAAAAATAATTCAGAAAAAGTAATTCTCATTTTTCCTAATAAATACTGCCTAAATAATTTCATTTAAAACATTATTGCTTATATTTGAAGATATTATTATAAAAAAATGAAAACTATATTAACTTTGAAAATAGGGATGTTTCTCCAGTAATATTTTTATGAAATAAACAAGGCATTCTTTTTTTGGTGTGGGGGCAGAACTGGGAATCAAACTCAGGACATCATGCTTGCCAGGCAAGAGCAAGGCAATCTTATATAACAAACAATAACCTTTAATTTTGTTAGATTTAACTGAAATTATTGTACGGCATAAGGAAACTAGTTTTAGTGCACACAATTAAAATTTTAGAAATTAGCAATTACTAATCACTTAAAAAGAAACAAAAGAAAATCACACCAAGTTTCAAATAACCTGAAATTAATCCCTACTCATATTTTTTTTTTTTTTTTTTTGCGGTACTGGGGATCGAACTCAGGACCCTGCGCTTGCTAGGCAAGTGCTTATTCCACTGAGCTATATCCCCAGCCCTACTCATATTTTTAAAAAGCTGACCTCACTTTCAAAATTTTAGCACTTAGTCTATAAATTCCTAGTGATACACATGACTACAAAATTATACTTGATGTTCTCCAGAGAAACATAGATATATTTGAAATTTTATAATTGTAAGTCCTCCTCATGATGCAGGCCATTCTACTTCAGGATTGTGTTTAACTTTTTTAATATACTTAAGGGGCCCCTTTTGAGAATAGCTTTGATCATCTTTTGAAACAATGTTAAGTGGCTGAACAGTAGTAAATGGATACAGAGCTAAAACTGAAGATTTTAATAAAATATTTGATTCAAGAGTAACTAGACATATTATGTTTTCAACATGACCATGATTCCTTTACCCATTTATTTTAATTTTAAGTTTGGTACTGGTAGTGTTGCACCTAAAGAAGTTTATCGAAGAAGTTACTGTTGATGTTGAAAAACTGTCAGCAGTTTAAATAAGTTCTATAATCAAAAGGTTCTATAGGTAATAGATTTAGATTTTATTTGTTCAAAAAGATGATAATAAAGCATGCAATAATACATTTACAGCTTTTTACTGTCCTTAGGAAGACAAGGTAATATGTGCATTTGCAGTTTTTAGACAAAGCCGTTGACAAATGAGGTATACTAAAATAGTTTCAAACTTGAAAAAAGTAAGAAAGGAAAGCAATTTCAGTGGAATGATGGGCTATCCTGTCAAGGGCATCCCAGATAAAACTACAAAGGAGACACAGATGGGTACCTGGTGACAATGTCCCTTGTGTGTGCTCAGGTACACATGCACTGTTTAGCAACAGAATCCTAGTAAGCATGAAGTCAGGAAGGCACTTTAACAGCTGTAGTCAGAAGTCAGTCACACACCATCTTCAGAGAAACATAGCAGTGGTTTTGAGGTTGAACACAGCCCTGCACACAGCTCCAGCTATGGAGAAACACTTGTGACTAAGACACGCTGGTTTTCACAGCTACCTTTAATTGAGAGCTGGGCTGAAGCCGAGGGGAGAGGTGAAGAAAATAATGTCCAGGAGCACCTCAAAACCATAAGGTTATTTTCTATTGTGTAAAGAAAAGGGGGAATTCATCAAGGTGAGGAGCAACTTAGTTGTTTAATTATGAGTCTTTTAATGTCTTTTCACAATCAGTTAATAAATACCTTAACAATAGAATTGAATTTAAGCTTTTAATAGGCTATGTTGTCTTGAACCTAAACAAAGGAATTAGCAGCTCCAGGCATTGTGCAATAACTGCCTCCCTGTTTGGTGCCAGGAGAAACAAAGCATTTCAAGTGCTTTTTTTGCAGCTCACCATAATAAACGCTCGTAATATTCCCCAATTTCTGGAGTGTAAGACGCAGATCTTATTTATCACAGTATGTGACACACCTGGCACGCGGATCAGGAAACAACTGTTTTACTTCATTTCTGTCATCACCTTCCAACAGATTTCTTTCACATTCCAATTTGGATGGGAGGACTTGACTTTCTCTCCATAAGTTCTCCATTAACAGTTTCACAGCAGAAGGCGCCATTGGTCCATTTCCTCTGGCAGCAACTAATTACGCAGAGCAGCATGTTTTGACTTGCACAGCAGCAAACGCGTCCAGTCATGGACATTTTACTTGAATCTTCAAGCAACGTCTTTATCATCATCACCGTGCACTCTCTGGGAAGGCAGTGAATCCAGCAATACCTCAGTGGGGCAAGGAGGAACATAGAGACAAGTCAGCAGCCCAAATTACCACCCTCATCCCCCTTCAGTCGCTTTTATTAATGTGTTTTATTTGAGGGAGAATTCCTTAAGGTTGTGTCACTTCATGCACTGGGCAGATGGCGAGCACTTTTCTTTTCTTTATCTCTAGCAGCATGTGTATCAGACTTGCAGCCCTGAGCTTGGTGAGCTCCACAAACAACTATGCACTAATAAACCCTGAAAAGCTTAAATTACACCATAACCCACAAAAATTTTCAAATTAAAAAGGCATATTTACAGGCCCCCTGTGGATAGTGATTTTATTTAGTTTAATTCCCTCTTGAGGCCAATTAGGCAGACACCCCTGCACACAGGCACACGCTCCTGGGAGAAGAAAGAGTGGGAGGGTTAACTCTATAGTATTGGAAAATAATGGCGGCATATCATTCTCCCAGAGACAGAAATGGTTTTCCCTGCTGTCGTCCTATAAAGAACAGGACCTTCAGAAATAAATGAAAGTATATGCAAGATGGATTTGCATTTGGATTCGTTTTTTCAAGGCTCCATGAACTCTCGCTTCTTCCTAAGTCAACCGTTGCAAATTACCACACTGAAGAATGAAAAGAAAACTTATACCGTCACAATACAGTATGTTTCTTCAGTTCTCTGCAATTCCTTTCAGGCCAAAAAGGCTTCTTTTCCTCCCAGGAAGGCTTCGAATGTATGGTATGTATGGCTGTTTGTGGGTGTATTTTCATCTGCTTTTTTAAGGAAGGGACTTGCACACTTTCAGTGCTTTTTCTCACTTAGTCAGGGAGCTTATTTACACAAACAGAGCTCAGATCAACACAAAAGAGATATTCGCTGCACAAATTATTCCTGTGCTCTCTCGTTACTCACTGCTGCTCTTTCCATCAGAACTGCAAAATCTGCCTCTTTCTCATCTGGTGGCAGGCTCCATATGTACCATATGAAAAAGGAGTTAATAAAATGCACGTTGGAAATATAAAACAAGGTCAGGGGCGACGGTTTGGCTGAAGGCCTTTCTTTAAATGTGGGACACAAAAGAACAAAATTGTTTTAGCAGTTGCAGCTGTAAAAAGAGGCAGCCTGAGTGGAGAGTGGCAGTCAGAGCAGCCAAGGTTCCTGCTACCTGTTTCATGCGGCCATCACAACCACTGTCTTCCACCCCACGTAAGTGCTCTGCACAAAAGGTGCCCCAAGCTTTGGAAAGGCTAAGTAAGGGGAGAAAAGAAGGCTCTATCCTGCTCCCCAGATGGCTCTGGGGGTTGGTGGGTCAAAGCAGTGGGAGGTGTAGGGTTAAGACCACATGAGACAAGACTCCAGGCTCCAAAGCCCCCAGAGCTCTGTGTCCTCCTCGAAGGCAGCAGTGATGAATGGTGTTATGTGCATCCTGTGAATGCCACCTGGATTGGATGCCTGTCAGCAGTGGATTTTTAAAAATCAGTACTTAAGTTGCTATGGTCAGGTCTATCCAATGCCAACCAAACCCAAAACCCAGGAAAAAGAAATACTGCCAGTCACACATTTGTTTGTTCCTTATGACCTCAAGCACACCACTGCACAAATTTGTTTCCTTAATGAGCTGACTGGTTATTTTGCCAATACTTAAGAGCATTAGGCAAGCAGCTCAGTCATTTAAAATGAAGAGAAAAGATAAAATACTCAATAATTATGTCACAAAGCAATGACAGCAGCCCCCAAACTCATTAATATCTGAATGCAAGTTATCAGAGAATCTATCGGGCAGCAAGAAGACCTGATGGTCTTGACAGAGCCTGAGGAAAGTAGATCATCTAAACAGCAACAGGGACTCTCAGAGGTAACCTATAGGTGCCTTGGTGGAGGCCAGGGAACAGTTGCAACTCTGAAAACAACCAGACACCATTCCTTTCAGCTGCTAGTTCTAGGGCTCCTAGAGTAATTCCCCTCCTTTGGTGTTGATTCCCTCACTTGTGAAAAGGGAATGATACTTTCACCTTCTCAGACTGAATAACACAAAGTGCATGGAGTACCTGGTGAGCACCAGCACATAGTAAGTGCTCCAAGCTGGAACATGTGCTTCCCTTCCCTTGCTTTTCCTCAGGTTTCCTTAGAAACACCTTAGTATGAGCAAACAAACCCTCACTCAGCACAGTGCACTGGAGATTAGACTGTTTGGATTTAAGAAAATCTCACCTTTTAATAGGCTGTACCTAAACTAGAAGCAGTAAAAAGATCTAGGCCAACAGGTCCAGAAATTCTATTCCTGTAAGACTTACATGAATGGTGGAAAGAAATTTCCCCTCACCTTCTATCTCCTGTCCATGTCATCCTTCAGAGGTCAAAGGTTATTTCAGTAAAAATTTTCATATTTGAGACCCTTCCAACAGACATTCACTGTTGTACTGTGATCTCAGACAGCAGCAACTTCACCCAAGACTGTTAAAAGTGCTGAACTAAGACTCCATAGGACATGTATGTTCATGGCTCTGCGTGCAACCCCAGCACCACAAAATCAATGGGAAACAAAAAGTGTAGCATCTCATCCCGTACACCCACCCCCTGACACTGATCTACTAAGTCAGATTCTGAAACAATGCCTGGGCGGACCTAGGATGACTCTGAAGTCAGAAAAAATTCTTTTTAATGCAAGGCCAATGAAACAGAAAATTCTGAGGTCAGAAATTCTTGAGTCCAGCTATCAATACGTACTTTTTAGATCTCTCCGGATGATTCTAATGTACCACCAAGTTTCAGGACCACTGAAGTTTCCGTCCCATTTGCAAAATAAAACTTAAAATTCAAAAAAATGTAAGTAAGAAATATAGAACAGAAAAGGCTAAATACCTTTGAACTACATCCATGGAAGGAAATAAGTCTGCAAATGTAGAGTTAATAGCATCTACGCATCTAAAATCCTAGTGACGAAAAGAAAACTGAGATAGATACATTTTCATATTTACACGACGCCTGTGCACACCTCTTGCTTAACAAAGTGCCCGGGTGGGCAGAACATTTATTGGCATTAGTCACCGTGTTTATTGGTGCTGCCCATTTTGCACTGATTTTAGAACTCTGTAGGGGAGGTGCTGTGACTTTGAAAAGGCTATTTTTATAATCAAATTGTTTTACTTGAAGGTTTATGTAACATGCTGCACTATTAAACAGTAAATAAAAACCACTGATAAACCCCAGGTCCCCCACAGGTAGTTTGGCACATCCTTAATTATCTGGTTTATGGGCAAATTGCCACGTCGGCTTCAGTTTTCAGCTTATTAGATGTGTATGCCCACTTGGCTTCCATGGCGACCCCCCCCCAGATTCGGGGTTTAAATGATATTGCACACTATGCAGAGGGCAGGGGGAGGAGTTGTGCTAAATAGAAGATTCGAAGTTTGGTTTGGAAACTTGGTGTTTTGTTTTTATGTACAGCAAAGGCTTGATATGGGGTGTGTGTGTGTGTGTGTGTGTGTGTGTGTGTGGACAGTCTTAGACCACAGGGCCTCAAAAAGGTTGTCAATGACACCTGAACGGCATCAAGATCGATCCACCCCGTTGTCATACTGTGGGTTTTGTTGATAGAATCTGAACCGCCTCTCTCCGGGCACCTAGTCTGTACCACCTCCTACTTCCTCTGCTAAACCAGACTGGCTAGGAGGCTCGCATTTGCCTGCCAGCAATTAAAACTTCCTAAGAGAAAAATCCTTCTTTGCATCTCTGCCACTCAAAGCTAAGTAACCCTCTTCGATGGCATTAGATGACTTTTGTTATACTTTTATGTCTCCCAAGAGTTTACAATCCTCTCAAATCCGAGAACTCAGGAAATCAGTATCACTCTTGAGAGCCTTAGGGGCGCTCAGCATCCGGTAGGATCAGCTGCGTGAGCGCCCCCTGAAGGCCGCACCATGCCTGTCTGTGAGCTTCAGAAGACAAGGAAACCCTCTTCAGATTCAATGAAGACGGGAAGAACTGAGAAAAGAGGTAGAAAAACACCAGATCGCCCAGTTGCTCGGGAATTAGCTCTTGCCACAAAACAAGAATTAGCTTGCTGAATGTGAGAAATCTGGTCTTTGTTTCACTGCTTCCAGGTCTCTAGCACCCTTTGCTGCTTAGACACCAGCAGACACAGTATAGACATTTGTCCTCTCCACGTTCTCAGGGCCATGGGCTCAGGCTTTCCCACAGGGCATACCAAGTATTACAGACCGTTGCAGATCCCTGCATCCGGCATTGATTAAGCAATGTCTGGCGCTGGCAAACATTATTAATAGATAGAATGCTACAAAGATTGATTGCTCTACTTTCATTTTTCTTCTTCCTGCCAGCCCCCTACAGGAGAAAGCCCTGCAGCTGTTCTGGATCCCATTGCCAGAGGCATATTACGGCTTGTTTTGATGTTGCACCAGAAAGTTCTGTGCCTCATACAGGGACAAGCCAAGGAGAACATCCCGAGTTCCAAGGGAGGCCAAAACACAGTCACCCTGTCAGGTATCGTTAGTAAGTCGGGATCATAAAAGATAATAAACTCTCCCCCATCTTTTATGACGGCACACAGAGATCAAACACTTTCCATACCAGAGCGCAAAGCCCCCAGGACCAGTTCTCCCTGACAGATGTTCATCTGCTGTCTCAGTATTGACGTGTTGCTTAATTTATTGATCCACAGAGAGAAGGAAACACAAAGATCCTAGAAATCTGCTATTGTACAAACTGTTTGCCAGGGCTCTGAGCTCTAGAAAGAAAGTGCAGACGATGTCATGTTTTAGGAGCTGTTTTAATATTTCTCTTTTATTTTAAGTATTTAAGTCAGAAAAGTCATCAAAGAAAAAAGAGCTAACCCCCCCCAAAAGCATCTGTTGTTTTTATTTGTCTTTAATCAATGAAAATACACTTAGTGGTGAAAAAAATAGTACCTTATTTTAATTAGCTTACTGACACTCACGTGGGATCCGCAATCCCATCTACCAAAAATATGCCTGGTGCAACCTTGGCTTCATAGGATGATGAGGAATGGGGTGAAATAAAACTTCATAATTCAATGCTACAGAATCCAGCCTTCCCACACTAATCCTTTCTGCATACCTGGGCTGCTCATTAAAGCAGAATTCTAGTTGCATCTCTCCGGGTTGACAGACTCTTGGCAGGTACCCCTGCCTGACCAAAAAAAAAACACACACACACGCACACACACACATACACACGCACGCACGCATGCACGCACGCAATGGTAAAGCCCTCCTCAGGGTTCCAACAGCCTTGCTAGTCATATTGATCCTCAGCCATTCTGTTTCGTGTGTGTATGTCCCAGCCCCACTGGATTAATTACCAGTTATTTTTTCCCACCTCTGTGACTTTGCTCACTGAGTCTTTGTCCATATTCACAAATCAAAATCCTTTAAAGATCAATCTATCCCTTCCCCTGATTACCGTAGCCCTTTATTTGAATCACCCCCAAAGACTACTTGTATCTATGGTTCTCTGTCTGAGCATTAAGAAATTTGAATAAAGAACCAGCTACATTCATCTTTTTCCCTCATCCACCCTCCCTGTTGCATGACAGGCTCTTGCTATGTGCTACCCAGTGACACTTACTTTCAGAAAATTTACTCTAAAGTTCTCCCTGATTCCCCCTGAATTAGGAGTGAAGACAAAACTCTTCGAACTTCCATTCCAGACCCTTCAACCAAACATATTTTCAGAAATCATCTAAACTACCTGGACTGAAAAAAAAAGAAAAAAAACCCTACTAAAATAGTTCTCTTGTACCTGTCATCACACTGAATTGCCCTCTTCAACTACCACACAAGCCCAGACAGCTCCTTGGTTATGGGTTCAAGCACAGCCTACGTCCTCTCTGCTGTGCAGCTTACATAAGCAACCACAACCTGCAGAAATCTTTGCAGTTATTCAACGGCTCATCTCCTCCACTTTTCTCAAGTGGTCTTTATAAACCTTCATACCATTAAGAACCAGTATTTACAGTTTACATTTCTTAAATTTCAAAAATATGGATCGGATTATCTTCACCTTTAAATTTCCCATTGCCCATAGCATCATGCCTTGCTCATAACAAAATCATTAAATACTCCATCACTTTACTTTGAAATATGCTAGAGTAGTGTTTGATCTATAGATTAAATCATCCCAAAGATTATTCCACCCAAGGTCCCAAACCAAATAATAATCAGGACTCATTATCCATCCATATAGACAAGTGTCTTTAAGATCTAACATTGACTCCTAAGAAATCACAACCTAACAAACACATGTGTGACAAAACCACAGTTCTTGATTTAATATTCACTCATGGCTTGCCTGATTCAATGCAGTATTTACCGTGTCATTATACCTCATTAAGAAAAACATACTAACCATGGCCCACTAATGATTTTATGGCTTACAAATGGATCAAAATCAACTAATACACTAATGTTTTAAAAATCTTGATTTAGAAGTTCCTAAACATTTCTAGCTGCAGTAGACTCTAAAACTTAATGAAGACAGAGAAACCCAGATATATTTTTACTGCCCTAGAGGCTCAAGACTAAACAATAAAATAGCAAACAGACCAATTTAGTGGCCTGTATAATGATGTCACTAAGGAAGTCTAAGCTGGAGAGAAATAGCCATTGATAGTCCAATTGATAATCAAATCACTACACTTAGCAACTCCCATTATCCTTATCTGACTAATAAGCAGAGAAATAATCATGCTACTGTGTCTGGGCTCATCCAATCAGTTAATTTTCCTCTACTTTATGTGTACCACAGCAAGCCCTTAGCTCTTTCAGTTTCTTGCAAATGTGTGTCACTGGTCCTTTGCAAAGGATTGTTTTAACTTGCCACAGAGAGTAATTTTATTTTTGTTTTCTCTTAGAGTATTTTATTATTGCCTCCTCTTAATAGTGTTTCTCAATGACACCCCCACCTCTAGAACATTTGACAAAGTCTGGGTCACATTTATCTGTCATAACTGGTGTAGGAGTAGAAGGACGTGGTGTGCTGCTTCTGGCATCTGAAAGACCAAAGGCAATGACAAATGTCACACAATACAAAGGGCACATCCCTGCCAGGAAAAAAAAATTTCCAGCCCCAAATGTCAATAGCTCTATTGTTAAGAAACCTTGTTTTTAATGTATTTATATATTTTGGTTCTTCATTAAGCCTACTAAAACTAAAGACCAAGTATACACACCAAAGGATGAAAAGACACAGCTATCACTAAGAGGTTTTTGATCCAGATCACCTCTGCCTGTGGGACCTCAAATTAGACTCCACACAGCTGAGATGCACCTCTAAAGATTACCACTCTGCCCACCAAACTACATGCTTGTAGGGTCCTACAACCTCACTGCTTCACCACGTGCATCATACAAACTTCAGGCTCCAAAATATCCATCTCATTCCGGGGCACAGCTGCCGCCACCAGAAACCAAGCAAAGAAATACTGATGCTATGCCAGCATCTGTAAGAAAGACGATATTTGAAACCCTAATTCAAAACATATCACCGAGTAGGGAACATGTCTTCTTTAAAACCTTCCTTAAGGCACAGTCCTTCAGTCATTTGTTTAGTCTTTTTCACTGAGCAAAGTTACCAAGTGCTAACTTGTTCTCCAACTCATGGAATCACCCAAAGCAAGCCAGCATTCATTTCCTGTATGTGTGTGTCTCCTAAGGTGTTACACCTTAAAGTTCAGGGCTGGAATAATAAGTTCTTAAGCAGGCTGTCTATACAGCAAAGTCATCTCCACAAAAATTCCCGGGTTTCTGTCATGGCTTTGCAAACAATTTTCCCACTGCCATTTTCTGCCTTCTCTATTCAAATCCATATTTGCCCACTGTTTTATTATATAACCTCTTTATTCAAGAACCTTCTAAGGAGTACTATTCTGCCAGTAAGAAAGATAAACTGGAGTCATTTGTAGAAAATGTGGATGCACCTTTGGATCAAAGATCAAGTGAAATAAATTCAGCACGCAAACTTAAATATGACATGGTTTCTGTGAGAGTTAACTGACTATGTCAACTTGAGTAAGAAATTCTCAATTAAATTGGCTTAGTGTAGTTCCAGGTATAGAGGACTGACCCCAGGGAGGAGTGTTGCCAAATGGTGTCAAAGGGAAACGAAGAAGGAAGGCTACTGATTCTGTTTCTTCAGAGGAGCTCCAGCTTTCTCCCTCCCCATGGACATCACTGCCTTGCTTCCAGTGCAGACCCTTCAGGCTTCTGATAAGGACCCACTGTAGGAGACAGACACTACACTGAGCTCCGGGCTTCTCAATGGACCCTGCAGACCTCCGGTGCACAGACAGACCTTTTGCATCCTTCCACACCTGACTCTGTGGGCAGACACTGAAGGCCAGTCTTGTCAGTTCTTATATATTTGTATATCTTTTCTTCTTCTTTTTTTTTTTCTTTTCTTTCTTTGGTACCTGGAATCAAACTCTGGGCCTCGCACTCGCATTAAGTCTGTTTCTCTAATAAGTACTAGCTGATACATTTTCACTTATACGGGAAACCCAGAGTAAAAATAACCAGCAAAACAAAAGATAGATAACAGGAAGGATAGAGGTAGATTGTTCTCCAAGGAGAAGGGGATCAAGGAGAAGGAGGGAAAGAGCAGTGAGGTGAGGTGAGGGATAAGGGATGAAAACAGGAATCAGAATGAGTGAAGTACATGTGTGAACTCCACATTATGGATGGAAACACTGTACACTACATACACATGAAAAAGAAAAGGAAAGGGACCAAGGGATGAGGGGAAGGAAGGAAGGGAAAAAGAATGAAAAAAATTAATACATGTTATATACATGTACCAAATTCCCACAAGGATTGTAAACATTATGGACCACATACATGTATTAACAAACTAAAAAAAGAAAAAAAAGTCAGTCCTGGAGAAAATTTTTATTTGTAAAAACTTTAATGTTAAAATATTTTTGAGTTTATAAAAAACTGAGAACCATCTATGACTTCCCTTTTTACAGGGAATATTTATTTATTTATTTGTTTTATAATTTAAGTTTACATATTTTAACTGATATATAAACACATAAAGGCATGCATACTAACAGGATGCCATTTCATGCTCTAATACATATATGCATTACATATTTAAATCAAGTTAAATATGTCTATATATATTTTATCATTTCTTTATGGCAGAAACTTTCAAAGTCCTGTCCTATAACTTTTTGAAATGCATAATACATTATTCTTATCTATAGTCACCCCACCATGCAGTAGCACACCAGAACTTCTGGCTCCTAAATTTAATAGAAGCTGTGACTTGATTTCCCATCAGTATTTCACCCTGTTCTCCCCAGCCTTCAGTATTCAACATTCTACTCATCTGTAACATCAACTTTTTGATTACCTATTATATGTTTACACATATAAGCGAGGTCATGCAGTGATTGTCTTTGCACCTAGTTTAGTGAAATCAATTAACATAATGATCTCGTTTCATCTGTGCTGTCACAAATAACAGGAGTTCATTCTTGTTTACAGCTAAATAGTATCCTATTGTATATATGTACTGAGTTTTCTTTATCCACTCATTACTTGATGGAAATTGGCATTGTTTCCATTTCTTGGCTATTGTGACCGGTGCCACAATGAATCTTGTAGATATCTCTTAGATACACTGATTTCATTTTGTTCAGATATCCCAGGAGTGGGATTGCTGGATCATACGAAATTCCATGTTTAATATATTTGAGGAACTGCTATACTGTTCTCCATAATGACTGTCTAATAATTTACATTACTACTAAGAGTAGGCAAGAGTTCCTTTTTCACCCCTCATCTTGAACAGCACTTGCTATCTCTCCTCTTTTGGTGATGGCATGTCAATATTGTTTTGACTTGTATGCCCTAACAATTAGATTTTTTCCTTTGCTCTGAAGGAGTCCTTTAATTTGATGTGATTTCATTTGTCTACTTCTGCTTTCATTTCCAGATGTTTTAAGGCTTTACATCTTTCTTTATCTAACCTCTACATTGTGAGACTACATCTAGTCTCACAAATCTTGAGCTTGCCAACTTATTTCTGCTGTTGGTCTCCCTACAAACTTCTCCTTCACTGAGAAAGTGCTCTGTGTCAGAATTCCAGCAGCAGACAGACCAATGGCACTAAAAACCCTAAAAAACTCTTAACAGAGGTGAGGTCACTGTTTGGGAAATCACGGGGAGGTCTTTTACTGCGGCACAGCAAGGAGAGGTAACAACGTTATCTGAGAGAAGGCTGTCTGATAAAACGTAGGGACCCACACACAACTGCGGCCAAAGCCCCCGGCAAGCAGAAAGAAGTCACAGGAATAAACAGCCCAGCCTCCACTCACCTGCTAGTGCCTATCACTGTCGAAGCCAACAGAAAGCGAAAGGGCAAAGGACCTGGGTGAGGCAGTCCATGGATGTCACCCTTTGAAGACTCAGGCAGGACAGAAGAGATGAAGCATGTGTATCCTCGCAACCTAATATTTTCTGTTCTGTATCTCTTTACCCCAGATAAGACTAAACAAATGGGTGAGAATAAGACTATTTTCTACTGCTTTGCTTCTCTTTGTGGTTAAATCAAGTCTGAGAACATTAAGACCCTCACTGGGTGTGTGTTGAATAAATAAGGAAGTTGTGTAAGAATCACAAAGAAAGTTCTTTGGTGGATGGCAGAAAGCACTTGTTCACTGCCCAAAATCATATATGGAAAGACAAAAATATACTAAGAATATAGTTACATACAGTTCAAATTCTGTGAAGCAGATGTCAACCTCTCTGAAGCATACAACCCTATGTCCCTTTTACCTTTAATGCTGGTCCACTTTAAAAATAAAGTTAATAATCCAGCAAAATACCACAGGAACGTGGCCAGAGCTGATGAAGCACTAGGACTCTCTGGCTGCTTTCAAGTCCCTCCGAGTGGAAAATACAGTGTCCTGTAGTACAGGGAGGGAACTCAGTGGACACACAGTTATAACGATGCAGAAAATAATAATGCACAGAGAAAATACGGTCAGTGTCCAAGAAATTATATAATGTAAAGCCTGTGGTTGTGAGAACAATTGGTAAGTTATTTCAGTGTGAGAGAGAAAAAGAGAGATTCCAATTCCTTTTGATGACTATAATTGTCCTTCAATTGTCTTCAAAACTTGCCTAATTTCTTTCTTACTTTGAAAACTTTTTTTTTATTTTAGCCCCAATTCACTCTCTGAGAAATCATAAACTATGTATATTTTTCTACTAATAGTACAGCTTTGGGAATTCTATTAGAAATATATGTGATATCTGTAGTAAAGTACTTCCAGGAAGACTTAGTAAATTCCAAGTGATTAAAGCCATTGCTTAAGAGATTGTGAATAATAATATTCTTTAATGAGGTTTATACTTTGGCAGACCCATCAGAAGAGAAAATATTACTATAAAAATTTTCAATGGGGAAAGTGGAGACTTGTACAGTAAAAGAAGAAGACAAGAGCTGAGAGAAATATATATCAACACTATTGTTTTCTAATATTTTTAATAAAGTATCTGGGGAAGGTTGAGTGTTAGATGGGGAAATGCCACCCTCAAGAAGAAGACATGAAGAACTGGAGGGCTTGGGGTACCTGGGATGGAGCAGCAGAGCTGAGAAGCTAGCAAGTGGGGGCGGGGCAGGGAGAGATACTGGGAACGGCAGAAGGGAAGTTTCTCCAACAAGGCAACCTCAGCTCTAGATTTGAATGCTAAAGATTACAAAGATGTTTTAAATTGGAATATAGTAGCATTTTAAATTTCTGCTTAAGATTTCTTCCTACAATTTTATGAGGCAGGGCCAGGGATATAGCTGGGCAGCACAGCACCTGCCTGGCAAGTATGAGATCCTGAGATCAATTCTCAGTATCAAAAATAAATTTTTTATGAGGCAGAAATATTGAAAATATTTTGAACATCAGATGGGCATTTTATTAATGGATACAGATGCCACTTCAACAGCAGAGAACTTATTACCCAAAATAAAACAAACAGATCAACAGAGTCAAGATTCACTGTTGTTTATATAGCAATGATTCCCGTGAGTCTTAGCTTTCAAAAATTCAGATAATAGTGGAGAATAAGGTTAATATTTCCTTCTGTCATTCTGATAAGGTCACCAATTCAACTCAGCACCATATGGGTTCAAGTGCAAACAAATGTCACAATGAGAAAGTTTTCATCCTTCTGATCACCTATTTCCCAGTAGAATGTTTTTTGAAGCAATTTTTTTTTTTAACAAAGTGAGTATCTTAAAATTATCTGAACTTCGTGTAAAAAGTACCCCAGGTACCCTGAAACCCTCCAGTTCTTAGTGGGTATCTTAAAATTATCTGAACTTCTTTTCATTTAGGAATTTTTCTGATGTCTTTTGTATCCCATGGGAACCAAAATATAAACTTCATTTGTAAGGTTCCAAATCTGGAATTTTAGGCACAGTGATCCTGAATAAGGAATAAAACCTTGGTCCTATTTAAATCTATTTGCCTTGAAAATAAATGAAGGCCACATCTATAGATATAGAGTGCTTTCCAGATATGATTTTGAGCTTCTCTTCAGTACTCTTTCTTAACTCTCTACGCTCCTGTCCTCCAGCTGTGAGGCCAGGGAAGCCACACCACTGAGGTCTGGCTGTTGAGCCCTCCCTCTCCAAAGAAAAGTCTCAGAAGACAAGGAAGTCTCCCTTGATGACAACTGAGTCTACCCACATGCCATCAGACTTGTTTTACAGGCAAAGAAATAAATAAACGTTCACCACTGAACTCTTCTGATGTCACAGAATTTATCCACATTTTCTCACTTAATTCCTGCGACAACTGGGTGAGGCAGGCTGCATTCCCCTTTTTGCTATTTAATAAACAAGCCAAAGAGAGATTCAGAATTTCAGGTAGAAGATACTGACAGGAGCAGAGATTTTCTAACATTTTCTCCCTGGACTCTATCAAAATGCATTTTATATCCTAGTCCCCTGGTCTTAAGGTCCAGATGAGAAAGTTCAGTTTAAATTTTATTCCCTTTTCCGTGCGGTTACAGGCTCATCTCCCCCATAAAACCAAGCACATTTAACTGTGGGACGTGAATCAGTGATAACCCAGGTACCCGCATCCTCTTTCAAAACTATAATCTAACCCCCCCCCAAAAAAAAAGAAAAGAAAATTCTGGACGCATGTTTCTTGGAATCCTGAGTCTCCAGATTTTCCTTCTGTGACAGAGAAATAAATAGGAGTACAGGGATTCTATTACCATTTGCGGAAAATATGCATACCCGAATTTCTTGGTGGAACTTCGGAAGTTCAGAGAGTATAAAAAGCAGGAATGGCAGGCAACATTGAGGACGGGGATGGGAAAGAGCAGCAGGCAGCTGTTTGTATCTATTTTCTTTCAGCCCATTCACTACAGAAACTCCTAATGCCCTTTCTCCCCATCTCCTTGCTCCTGCCTGCTCCCCAACCCACATACACACATTGCAAGATACATTCCGTCAAGAGCTCTCCCAGCCCAGAGCAAAATAAATCAGGCAGAACCATATAATTTATTGCACCAAACTGGAATTACCCCCACCCACTTAAAAAATCTGGCTTCATTTCAGGGTAATAGCAGCTCAGCCCTGGCAGGACTCAGTCAACGTGGGTGATCTGTGACATGTGGCAAAAATATAGAGCTCATCAGTTTTAATAAAACAAAGTTCCACACACGATTGGGAGGCTTCGCTCAACAAAGGCCTGGTGGTACTGCAGGCAGTCCCTAGCTTTCGGGGGAAATAACCTCCCCCGAGTCCAAAGCTCCCTCTTCACTCAGAAGTCCTGAAAGACCAACTGGCTGTCCCAAGTAGACAGGGAGGTGCTGGAGTCAGGGACAAATGCTGGTGGGACGAATATAGTTTTATAAAATAAGAGCATGGGGAGACAGCCCAGTACCCACCACACGGATGGGGCATGGAACATCCCTGCGCTCTCAGGGTCCGCTTCCATTCCATTGCAGGCTCAAGGTGCCCTCTGCTGTTTGCCAGTCACAGTGCACCAGGACACTGTTGCAGCCAGTTCCCCAGGGCGAGTCTGAGGAGCATGTGATGTGACCAGAAATTCCTTCTGCTGCAGAGACCTTGATCTACTGTGCTGAGGAGCCACAGCCTTAATCCTCACAGGACAGCTGTGTGCGCCCTGAATGCCCACATGACTGAAATGGATATTTTAAATAACATAGCTTTAGAAGCAACCACTGGGAACTTGGGAGCAGCAAATAAACTTTGAGGCTCACAGCTCTGTCATCTTCCAATTACCCAATTATAAGCAAGAAGGAAAGGGAGGTAGAAAGAGCCAGAGGGATCACAGCTACGGAAGGAAAGAAGCAACACTCAGGACCGTGAAATCCTGGTCTCTGAAAGTGGTCACTGAGGCCCTTAGGCAATGACTGTAGGGCCCCACCCTCTACTTTGGGGACCACTTGTTCCTCTGGTAACAGCAGCAAAAATGCCAAGTAATTACCTGCCACTATTGCAAGCACCACAGCTGTGAAAGATATCATCACTCTCATTTCACAGGTTAGGAAATTAAATTCACAAAGAAGTAAATAACATACAAAAGCCGCAGAAGTGCTAGAGGCAGGATTCAAACCTAGGTCAGTTTGGATGCAGCCTCCCCATTCTTTCTGCTATGCTACTCTGCGTCATAGGCCGTTGACCAGTTGACTAAACTTCACTATGGAAGATCAAGCAGCAAAAGTCTAACACATACCTTGTAAAAACTAAGTCAAGCACTAAGTTATGTGAAAAAGAACATTATCATGATGTGACATGCTTGTGCCTGTGTCGTTGTGATACTCTCACTGTCTTATATTGATGATTTGTGCCAGAGGCCTAATTACTCCAGGAAATCATGACTCGGGCATCTGTAGAGGAGTCAGTGGGTTTCACACTGAGTAGCAACTGTGCTGTGATAGAGGACCCTAGATACATAGTCAGAGCCCTGTGTTCCTCTCCACTATGTGTCTCATTAGCACTAGTGTCTCAGGCTCATCAATTTCTTTGCATTCCAGTTTCTCCTTTAATGTCATACGTCATAATATTACTATGGCGATTAAAGGACACCACATATTTACATGCATATGTGTATACACATATACATATTTATATCACATACTTATGAAATAGAATTATATGATATACAAAAGTTAGGTAATTATTAAACCAGAAAAAAACATAAAAAAGGGTTTAAGACTTTTTCTAACATCTAAACTAAACTGACATGTTCTATAAATTTCCATGAAGAAAGGGCAAATGCCATGATTCACAAGGAATCTGTAAGATTTGTGATTTGCCTCTCCCTTGGTGGACTAGAACGCAGGCAGACATGATGGAAATGCACCTGCTATAAGGCAGCAGATGCCAAATTACAGCCCACAGACCCCAGCTAGCAGCCAGAGTACTCCAAAGACACAGAATTGCCCCTCTTGTAGGGTACTTCATCCATTCAGCTCCGCATTCAAATCTAAGACTAATTAGAGGCCTCCTTCAGTCAGTTCCATGGTATTGACCCACTTGGTCAAAAAAGCTAGCCTGTGCCAAAGCTGCGTGGAGCAATAGTCAGACTTCATTCCAGGCTGAGGCCTCCTTGCTCCAGTCCTCACTCCTGAGCGGTCCATAGCTTCTCTGAGGGTCATACTGAAAGTACTATCCACTGTGGGCTGCCTATAGTCCCTCACAATTGATGTCACTGACCAACGTTTCCTACACATAAAGAAACAGACTTTCCGCAAATTCAGTGTATTTCATAAGAACCTGGAAAGCTCTCCTCCAAGTTTCTGGTTGTCAGTGAAAACTCCTTGCTTCAGTAAGACAGACTTTTAAAAGACTGTTGATAGATGGTACAAATTACCTGCCTTAAAGAAATTATTGCAACTCCCCTATAGTAAGCATTTTATACCAATGACAGCCTAAGGGTCGCTGTAATCCCCCTAGCCACGTCACAAAATACTCTTCACATTTTACCATCAGATCTGTCCCCAGAACATCTTTACATGGCTTCACACCCAGTGAGCTTGACTGAGAACAGCATTCCCATAAATAATGCTCTTATGTTTCACGCTAAATGTCTACCTAAAGGCTCATGGGATCATAGGGGAGACCTTTGGAAGGTCGCTGGATTATAGTGGCATAGGTGATTTACTGTTAAAAGATAGAGTCTAGCAGGAGAGGTGGGTCATTCTGGGAGTGAACCATGAAGGTAACAGCTCCCCTCCCAGCTCCTCTCTTGGCTTTTGACTCCATCATGAGGTGAACTGCTCTCTTTTTCTATGCTCCTCTGCCATGCCATTCTGCCTTGGAGCCGGCCAACTCTTAAATTACAGCTGTCACTTATTTTGTTCCTGCAACAAGGGAAGCAACTAAGACATATACAAAAGAAAGGGTCTTAACTTACTGCTTGCCACATAAGGTCACTATGCCCTGAGTTGCTGTATCAGTTGGGGCTCATCAGAGAAGCAGATTTAATATAAAAGTAAACATTTATATGTGATATCTAAAGAACTTAGAGGATAAGCTTACCATGGCTGTCCTCAGAGTCAGGTGTGGAAGAAAGCAAAAGAGCCTTCTGCATGTTGGAGAGGCAGATGATCCAGTCAAAAGTGGAAGGTCTGGAGCCCACTGCAGAGTCCTGTACACACCAGGAAATTGAAGGGTCTGCAAAAGAAGCTTGAAGACTTTTTGGTGGAAGCCTGATGATGAATGTCCAAAGGTGATGGTGAAGACTGAGCTCCCCCACAGAAAGAGAAGCGAGGCTTTCTTCTTCTTTCCTTTTTTACTCCATCCAGGCTGTATGTGTTTTGGTTGGTGCCACCTACACCCAGGGTGGGTCTTTCGTCTTTAGCAAGTCAGTCATCCAGACACTGAGAACTGTGCTAAACCACTGTGCTAGGTGTTTCTTATTCAAGTTGACACCACAAGTAACTATCACAGTCGCCAAACACATTTTAGCAATGGAAAAACTCTAATACAGGGTGGAGTTGTTTCACTGACAAGATTAGATTATACAACTAGCTAATTAAGGTTAACTTTTTATCTACATAATGAAAAAATACGGTTTAGAAAGTATGGCATTTGTTCTATATGATACATATAATTTTTTAAAAAATGTTTCAATCTTACTTCAGCTACCGACCTCTAACTTGTTCATTTGATGAACATCGGTAGAGTACTTTTTTCCTAAGGCAGCATAGTTGAGGAGTTGAGAGCTTATTCACTGGGATCAGTCAGCCTTGACTCCAATCCAAGTTTGGTCACTGACCAACTACTGACTTTGGGCAAGTTACCCAAGTTACCCAAAACCTCTGTGACTTTAAGATAAGATAAAAGTGCCAAAGTCAGAGATTTACTCTGAAGATTAAAAGACATAATGAGATATTGACTAGTATTTTCATATGTCTGCCTAATTATCTTGCTTGACAAATTGGTATTCTTATTATGTTAAGAGTGGTTAAATGAAAATACAGCTGCCAGATGCTGCCTCAAACCACTTATTTGGAATTCGTGAGGTTGGAGACGGTTTCCAGATGGTGTCTACCATTTTTTCAAAAACTTTTACCCAACTCTTAGTTTCTATCACCAGTAAGGTGAAGATACCAAATGCTAAGAAACACAGATTTCATTACAACTGCCTCTGCCACATTCCACGAAATGTTCTTGACTCTGTCTACCACGTGCTCATAAAACAAATATCAATCTTGCTGTGGCTATCTGCTCCCCGCTGCATCACTTCTGCTCTGTGAGATTTTCCTCCTTCAGATATAATGGACTTGATATATCACATAGCCAAAAGACAAACAGGCTTGGCAATAAGCCCTGACCCCTCCAAAAAAACCCCAACATTTTGTTTATTAAGGAAGAAGCTAAACTGCTACTAAAGTACTTGGTAAAAGTTCATTTTCTACACACTTGGGATTTTCTAGAGGAAATGCCACTCTAACCTTTGCTGTCAACACATCAAAAAACTGTTCTCAGACTGTAAGATAGTTTTTTCTAACTCTCTTGAGAACACTTAAGAGCCAGACTTTTCTCCATATGAGTTGCCTTCATCCCCTTCTCTGGATTTCTCCTGTTCTCCACATGGATTGTTCTTCTTCAGCCAGGATCTACATCCCTTGACTCATTTTCCCCAAAAAGTACAAACCCCAAAAGTCTGTTCCCAAACACTATCTACATCCTCAGTCCTTGTCCCCTTGTACCAAGTTGAGCTTATCTTTTTCCTTATGATTTAAAAACAACAAATTTCTAATTTAGACGTGAACAAATGAATAGAAACATTAAAACTGTTCAAATTATTAACTTGATAATCATAACAATGAAATTAACTAATAATAAAGTTTAATTTAGTATTCACCTAACACTCCCCAGATAATTCAAAGGTATTTTCTATTTTAATTGCCTCAACAGCCCACTAGGTCCAGATATTGGGGCTCAGAGTGGATAATCACCTTCCCAAGGTCACAGGGCCAGGAAGCACCAGGATTCAAAGCCAAGACTATGTGAGTCCAGGGCCTGCATTTTTAAATTATTCATCACCATACTTGGTTACTCAGACTTGTCAGGAACACTACGGCTCGCACAGAGCAAACTAGTGAAGCAAGTGCAGTAGTAACCCCTGTGCACTCAGTCATTAAGTTATAGGACAAGGAGGGTGAGACAGTGTCAGACAGGATTCTGTGAATGCACCAGGCCAACTCAGACTCTCAGTCTGACCATACCTTTCTCTTCCCTCATCTGCCAGCCTTTACCATGGCGCCTGGTAACATCAGACTTTGTCATACGTGACTGTCTTCCCAGGTAAAATGGGAGTGCCGCAGGGCAGGAGTTATTCTCACTCAGATCTGTGTCCCAGGGCTTCACTTAGCAGTAGTTCCCACACATCTCCTTGATGAATTCAGTATGAGTCTAGGATTCTGGAGCACGGCGCTGCTTCCTTGATTTCTCTGGCTCTGTTGCTTCTTTGTGTTTATATTCTTTTCTGCTATTTTGTATGTGGAGCTTTTTTTCTTTCTTTTTCTTCTTATCTTGCAGTTGTTCTTACTTGCTGCTGGTCGAACATAAAAAGCAACCCAAGAAAAGTAATCTCTTTTCAATGAAAAAAAGAAATTGAGTCATGGAAACCAATGCTTCCAGCTTCACGGCTACAAATAATCTCTCCTACATCTCCAACAAAGAGAATTAAAAGAAAAATTGAAAACACTTCAAAATGTGTACACTATTTCAATAATAAAATCTCAAAATGCAACCAGCCAGAGAAAGTAAAGAAAGTTTTCTGTTGAAGGATCAACCATCCATTATTATGCCTCTTGGTTGCTTTGAGTTGAGAGGTCTGAGACTCACCTAAGACTCATAGATAAAAGTTGCTAAGATTAATTGGGAAAGTGGAAGGGGTCTTATATTTGCTGTCCTTGAGGTAGAATACATATAGGAAAATACTACTAGTGACAAGTGATTTTACATTTTTAGTACTGGCCAAATGGAATGATGTGAGGATGGCAGACACACCTGTAGGCATGGACAGGGCTTCCAATGCATCCCTTTTTGCT
This sequence comes from Dinomys branickii, assembly GCA_004027595.1. Classification (NCBI taxonomy): domain Eukaryota; kingdom Metazoa; phylum Chordata; class Mammalia; order Rodentia; family Dinomyidae; genus Dinomys; species Dinomys branickii. The sequence goes on along the minus strand of PVLD010009823.1, from coordinate 31,779 downwards.
GTTGTTTATAAGTGAGTTTTGCCTAATGTAATTACATCTTGTGTTATAACAAAGATAATGGCTACTTTGTTGGGAAGTAAAATCTCTATGCAAGGCAGCTAAAATCCCACGTTATCGGAAGAGACCAGCGACAGAGGAGGCTGAGGTCATAGGTAGCTGCCTGACTAGGGCTGATACAAAAAACAGAAGGAAGGGAATTCATGTGTCCAGCAAGCAGCCCTACGAGTAACCAATAGTAACTGATCCGGCTTTTAATGGCCTACTGTACCTCAGGCCCCAAAATAGGCATTTCACATGAGTACATCAGCTCCATAACAATGCCCCTAAGATGATCAGGTCAGAAACGTGCTGATGGTCAAAGCACTAAACTTTGTACTGTACTCTACTTTGTACCAAGTTATTTAATTGCTGACATAAAAGGGTTAAATGGTGAAAATGACTTGAGATGACTCGTACAGAAGAGTAGATAAATGTTATAGATATCCATTTAAAAGCTGGTCTTTTGTTGTGACATTTGTACTTTGAAGTCTTTTTCCCCTCTATTTTCTCATATGGCTTTTTCTACTCAGTATATTAATTCTGTTTTGTCACTGTACATACTTTCTTAATTTACTGGTGGGCATTTTTTATTGAATCTTTTACCTTTTTCTCTATTCCTGAAGAACAGAAAATAGACCAAAAATGTTCTTTTTGCTACCATACTAAGTGTATCAGGATTCTGGCAGCAGGTGACTGAGCATCCTACTAAAACTACTTTTAGCAAGAAAAGATGATTTATCAGTGACATAACAGAGATCACAGCAGATGCAGCTTGATCTGGGACTCAGACAATACCAGCTTTCCCAGTCTTCATTCCTTAGCACTGAATCCTAGATTGATTCAGCTTCCAAGGGAGGCAAGAGGACCTCAGCAATCCTCCTTTCTGTCAGTACAACCTCAGGCTCCACAAGCAGATCTCTGTGTGCATCCCACGAGCTCCAGGGAAGGTCTCACTGAGTCCACTGACTCTGAATCCCGTTCTTGTTTCTGAAGCAGTCCTTGTAGATGAGATACTGTACAGAGTTGATCAGCTCAGGCGTAAGATGTATACCCATTCTGGGATCTACCACATCAGGCACAAGAATAGAGGAGGAAAGGATGACTCTCCAGAAAGAATTTGAGGCGGCATAGCTACGAAAGGAGTTTGCAGATACCAAAAGCCAAGACATGGAAGGTAAAACCAGAAAATACCCACCTCCAAAGAATCATAATAATTTCTTCATTGCAGCTCTCAGAAATAAAATCACAATGAATGCCTGGAAGAAATTTCAACCTCTCTGTAGCACATCCACAGAAACTTCCTGGGGAGAACTTATGATTAAAACTGATGAGCATTTCCTGAGACCTACTCCAGAGCCTCCAACCACAGAAGCAGAATCTCTATTTATTGAACATAAATAATGGGCCTCCAAAATGTACCACAACCCCAGAGAACAGTTATAACTCCAGAATGAAGAGCTATGTTGTTTTAGGCCAAAGGAAGGAAGCTGGACCCTCGGAGTTATCACTGAAATATGTACAGTGGCCTCACTAAGCCAGACACATAAGCATTCATGCTGTGCTCTCACCAAACAAATAGGCAAAACCCCCAGCATCCTGTCTTGGTTACTTTTCTCTCGATGCTGAGACAAAATACCTGAGGCCCAAAATTAAGGAAGGAAAGGTTTATTTAGCTTGCAGTTTTTGGAGGTTTCAGTCCATACTCAGCTGGCTCCGAGGCAGAGTCAGAGGGCTACAGTTCATGGTGGCAGAAGACGGTAAAAGCAACAAGTGCCAAGAGGGAGGAATGGTGGCCAGCAGCCTCTTTTTCTCCCTTACATATGCAAAACTATCCACCCCAGGGTGGGTGTAGCTCTCACACCCATAATCAATCAAACTCTGAAAACTCGTCCCATGACTATGTGAGGCTTTGGTGGGACACCCAGACACAAACCATAGCACATCCCAAAAGAGAACACTGTTGAGATATTCTCCAGAAGCAAAAAGATGTATCTGGAATTTCAGAAGACAAGGCTGAAGGAAGGATTCCCTAGTCCAGAGCTAGGAGGCAGAAGGTCCCAGTTCTCTTCAGTAACAGTCTGCCTTTGCCCTGCTGAAGGAGTAGAAATTTTTCCTTCTTAGTGGAGAAACAGTCCAAGATGGCCGTGAATAGATCTGGGGATCTTAATGGTCACCAATATAACCAAATTTGAAAGGTTTTGTGAAATGCTTGTCAGTCCCCTTGAGATCAGGGAGGTCATAATTTCAAGTCACAGACAGCCCTGTGACTCCCACATGGGAGGTTGGTCATTTACTACAGCAAAATACAATGTTTGGGGTAATGACCTCTAACTGGAGTAGCATGACTGCCTGAGAGAGCGAGGACTCAGGATGAGGGCGGAGGCGGCCCCAGGGATATGTGGTAGGAAGGAAGAGGGCCAGACGCTGTAACGGATTTTAAAATAGTCATAGGTAAAAAATGGAAACGTGTATGTTTTTTCCCCAGTGAGAGGCTAATAGGTAAAAACACATGACAATTCAATAGCTATATTTTATATCTTATATGTATTACAACTGGTTTACTTTAGGCAAACTAGTTGATTGCCTGGAATCCCAATTGTTTCATCCGTATGGCTTCTCTTATATGAATATAATAAAGTATAATAAATTAAAGAGCAAAATAAAAGATAGATAATAAGAAACAGGGAGGTAGATTTGTGTAAATGGGAAGCAGATCAAGAGACAGAGGGCGGAGGAAAGAGAAGAGGTCAGGGGATGGAAAAAGAATTAGGATGTGTCATGTGCATGCACCAACTACTGGCAATAAATACATTTATTACATACAGCAAACAGTACTAATAAGAAAGAGAGAGAGAAACAAAGATGAGAAAGAAAAAGAAAGAAAGAAAGAAAGAAAGAAAGAAAGAAAGAAAGAAAGAAAGAAAGAAAGAAAAGAGTAGTTTCAGAACATCTCTTCTGAGAAAGTTCAGTGTCTCTTTTATAATTTAGGAATCTGAGTTATGAGTCTATTTGTCAAGATCATTGCTTAAGTAATTTCCATCAGATTTCAGAGACATTTTCATCCTGTTTGTTTTTCTAGTAATCCTTGTCTTTTTAATAACAAACACTTGATTATGAGATTTTGGATTTTGTTTCTGAATTAAGGGGAAGTGGGAGTAGACAGGAGGTTAGAAATAACACAAAGAAAAGAAACCGATAAATATTCTGACATTTGTTTTATAGAAACAGAAGTGTTGGTACTTTTACGTTTATCTGATGACTCTCAGAAGAATCCAATAAAAACATCTGCAAATAAATCTGTGCTCTGGAATAGCATTAACCAAAACAAAACAGGAAGCAAAGCGAGGAGCAGATCATCCTGGAGACAAGAGGAATCTAGAATATGCACACTGCTTACCATGGTGAGGCTTCCTTCACCTTTGGGTGGTTTCTGTTTGGCCAATTCTAGACTGATTTGGGGGGAAAAGGCTCAAAGCCTTCCCAAAGCAATACAAGAGGGAAAAAAAAAAAAAACACAAAAGAATTAAAGTTGTGAATGTATCTTATTTCCAGTGAGGGAACAAATAATTCTTTTCAATTTTTATATTTTAACAAGGCTGTTAGTTGCCCTGAATTTAAAATCCATATAGGGCTTTAGAGAAATACAAAGCTATTCCACAGTATAAGAATCAGACTAAAGCAAATTCTGCACCAGAGCAGGGAGTGGCAATCTTACCAAAGTTGGGGCCAAGTCTTTATTCCCTTGCATTCTGGCCATGAGAGGACATCAGAGGTGGGGGAGAAGATGCCCCTCAGTTGCCCCATATTGTAGATCAGCTGCTCTTTGGCCACGTGGGACTGCAGACTGCCTGGAGAGAAATGTTCCCAGACCTCTAGCTCCAGCCTATCCTGTTCATCTGGGACCTGAGGCGGATGTCTGGGGTGAAGCGCAGACCAAGGACCAGGCCACAGGTCCAGGCTGCAGACTAAGGACCAGCGTACAGGCTGCCAAAGCGAACATGGTAGGAGGTTTTTTCAAAACCCTCTTTTCGCACCCAACCACAGAGCCCTGACCAAGTGTGGAAATAAATCCTCTTACTCAGAGGGGCCTGAGCTCCTCAAAGGAATCACTGTCATTGCCTTTAGTGTTAAGATTCTGAGTCCCCAAACACACCCCAAAGTCTACATATTTTTTGATCATCACATGAAACAGAAAATATTTACCTGGCTATTACTAAAAGTAATAATGTGCTTAATAAATATATTGTAAATGCTCACAGCTCATACTTTCTGGACTGCAAGTGAATGACTGCTGGAGGAAGTTATCACAATGAAAAGGCTCATATTAGCTAAATGCCTCACTTTCAAGTTGAAAAGTTAAAGTACTCTCTACCAAAAACCACGCTTAAAGATTACTCATAAGAAATGTGCTAGCTACTCATTGATCAAGCCTTTTAAAGATGGATAGCCCTCACGTTTACCAATAGAAATTTTAAATTAATGTTTAAAAGGTAAATTCAGTTCTGAAAAGATATTGAGCAAGTAACAATAATCTTGAAAGTATATTTAAACTCCTAGATGTAAGACTGTGGTAAACTGATCATCTCCTGAGATAATTTCCAGGATTACTGAAACACCAAACATGACTTCCTGTCTGGCTCACCACGCACAAATGCACACCTGGCACTGCCCTGTGCCAACATATGAGGCCTAAGCCATCTTGGCTAAGCTTTTCAGTATAGTGCCAAAATTAATCTAGCATCTGTCTCTTCAACCTCACTGCATTAAAAATGGACTCTAATAGGAACATACAAAAGTTGATCGAAATTTAGTCAAACACAGTCATTTAATAAATAATTATTAAAGGTTTTCTGTGTCATACCCTGTGGCGGAACACAAAGCTAAAAGGCACAACCCCCATGCTCCAAATCTTCACAATATTGAAGGCAGAGATGCATGTGTGTTAGCTACGTCCATCCTCATTCTTCACCTAGATCAATGCTTTGACATTCATGAGCGCCTACAGTCAGTGGCCTGCTCCATTTCCCAGTGCTCCCTCCGTAGAACAGGTGGGGGAGAGCAGAGGGCACTTTGATGGGAAAAATGAAGGAATTATTATGCAAGGTCCCTTTTTCCTGTTTTGCACCTTTGGGATTGAATCGCTCATCTTTCTGGGGATACACTGACCTGTGGAGGACTAAGAGAAGCTCAGGGTTGCTCCCTGCTCCAATCACAGAAGAGCATGATGTGTCCAGGAAAGCAGGAAAAGTCCTCTGTAACCCATGGCCCTTCACGCATCTCTCAAGCCTGAAGTCCCACAAACAAGGCCCTCCCCTCTTTCACTCAAGCTATGTCCTCCTGAGCCAACCCTGTTTGTTTTGGTCCATTCATCTTTTAAGGCCATCTTAAATACTTCCTCTACATCAAGCATATCTTGCACTTTGCCCATGACTGCCCACTATAATATATACCTCACCTTCTTTGAGTCTCTTGGGGGTTATGATCAACCCCCCAAAATTTATTTTGTACAAACTGTATTATGACAATTTTGGAACTTATTCCCCCATCCTCAGACTATAAAATGCTTGAGAATATGTCTGTATTGGATTTGTCTCTTTCTCATTGGACAAAACAGTCCCATCTAGTCTGAATTTTTAAATTCATCTATTTAACATTTATTGGGCATAAAGGATTTGTCAAATGCTGAACTAGGAATTCAGTGAATATAAATCACTTTTTGTCACCAAATAATTTGTACCCTAGTGATCAAAAGTAACTGATAAATAGCTTTTTAACCAAAAAAGTGCATCTTTCACTAAAAAATCTCCTTCTTAGCCCCATTCTTATGCCTTCTACATTTATTCTTTCAAACTTATTTCACTAAACAGTAACAAAAGGCTTCCTATGTATAGAAAGAAAAGTTGAAAATGAAGACAAAGATTTGAGAAGAGATATTTTACACTTTGAGCACTTCAGTTGGTGGTTAAGGAGCACGTTTATATCTGGTGGTTTGACATTTATGAGCTCCTAAAGGCAAAGAAGGTACACTCCCTAATGTCTTTTAAATAGGTAAGATTTTGTCTAAACAAAGACATTTTCTCATTAAAAAGGTACTGGTAATAATAAATGAATGGTTTTTGCTGGAGATTTCCTCACCAACAAAGAATACTGGGAAGTTGAAAATTATGAATCTGCTACCATCTGATAATGATCAGGTTTGTGTTCATGACAGGCAGGTGAATAGGATATAGAGATAAACACGACTCCCAAGGTAAATAGACTTCATTCCTGCCCCTTCCCCTTAGCATGGCTCTTCTGAGGCTGACCCCAGTGCAGTGTCAATACTCATTAGGTTTGCACCTCCACGGTTCTTCTGAGTTATCCTGTGTACTCCTGTGGTTTTGCCTACTATGTTGAGATTCCTCAACCTCTATTTTCATCCTTTCTTCTGAGCTCCAGATTTGTACTTTCAACTAATGTTAACTTTTCTACCTATACTGTTCAAGGGCCCAGAACCTCTGAATGGAAAATGTATTGTTTTCTTGCTCTTCACTCTCTCTGCTTCTCCCTAGCTAGTCTCCATATCAGTCACATCCTCTGCTATGTCTACACCCCATCTCGAACTCCTAGAAAGAGTCTATCAAAACACAGTGTTGGGGCAGGGTATGTAGCTCAGCAGCACAGCGCCTGCTTGGCAAGCACAAGGTCATGAATTTGATTCTTGGTACCAAAATTTTAAAAAAATGAAAGTTGAAAAATAAATAAAAACACAGCCTTCTCTCAGGTGGTGCCCTGCCCTGGAGAGAAGGACCAAGTGGTCCTTCTCTCTAGTTTTGAAGATCATGTCCTGATTTCTGTTAGAGCTCTTTTCACACTATTCTCCAATTGTGTGTTGACTAGGGGCATTGTGAACTCTTAAAACAGCAGTTTGCACCCTTGCTCCACGTTAGGACCCCCCCCCCGGGGTACTTTACCATGAGTACTGCCTGCATCCCATGCCATCCCTCACCCCCATCCCTGAATCTAGTATAACTGGACTGAGGACAGCCTGATCACTGGGCTTTTTAAAAAGTCTCCCCAGATAATTATTATAACTGAGACCTTCCAGATTTCAGGATAGTAATTTATCTTAATTATCTTTGTATGACACGCAAGTCAGGAACTTTAAAAGTATTTGTTGAACAAATGAACAATTATAATATTTACCTGACACACCTGAGCAGGAATCCCTGGCATCTAAACCTTATCTTCACCAATACCTACCTCTACCTCTGAGCAGCCTTTTTTTTTATCTTCTATCTCATATACTCAGAGAATTATTTCCTTACCCCAGGCCCTCACTTTTCCCTACCAAACTATTATATCTTTCTCCTCAATGTCTCCTGGTCTTACTGTCTCCTGAGATGTCCCATAAAATACTTGTAAGAGTCATCTTTCTAATACTCTGCTTCCCCTTCTTGCTTAAAATGGACTTGTGTTGCCCACACAATAAAATCTAAACTTTGCCAGATGAGCTCTTTAATAGGCCTTCTTTCCTTTTCCCTCATGACCGATCTCAAGCACCCTCTTCTACCAGACTAAGCCTTTCCTGTCCAACTCTCTCAGGGAAAGTTATCGCATCCCTTCTGTGCTCCCACAGCACTCGGTGTATCTCTGGTTTGCAGTCTTTCCTACCGTACATTGACACTATGTGTGCACTCATGGGTGTCCTCCACGTGAACTGCTTGAAATAGAAATTGTGCCCTGTCATCTTTGTATCTCCACTGAACACCACAGGCCTCATTGGTGTTAAATGGGAGGAGGGATCAATGAGAGAAAGATAAAGTATAGTGACTATATTTAGTGGAAGGAGCAGTTCAAAAGGGTGATATGCAGATGGGAAGCTCTTGGGGGAACCCAAATCCCTCCTCAGCAGGAAACTCTTCCTCGTCATAACAGTTGCCCTGGCCAAGCGTACCCGGCTACCTGCCCCACAGTCTCCATCCACGGTCTCCTTGTCAGCTCAGAGCTCCCCACGCCAAGTGACTTCAGTCTCAGTGTAAACATCATTAGAATCTACAGGAAAGCATTGACCTTCCTCATCCAAAATGATGTCTATATATTTAAAATTAACTTGTCGCTCTAAAAAATAAATGAAGACACAGCCCCCTCTCCGAGCCAGGTAGTCCTTCTCTCTTGTTCGGGAAGACCATATCCTGATTTCCACTGGATTATTTTCTTTTAGTTGTTGCCTTTGTACAGCGGGAATGCTCTCTCCTAAAGAACAACCAGAGATGACTATTCTTTAGGCACTGAAATGATGAGAACCAATCTGAATACTTGTAGATGCATGTTTTATTAGTAGGGATGGGAAGAGTTAATAAGCTCTCTCTCTGGACCAAGAAAGGGTGGATCAACTTGCCGCTAGCACTGGCAGTGGGCCTACGCACCATGTCCCTCTCCACTGTTATACTTCCTGTCCAGGTCTGTCAGGAGACTAATTATGAAACCGGTGTCTGTGATGATTACCATGTTAAGTGTGAAGTATACAGTTAATTCTCATTATGAGTTATTGAAATGTTTATTCATGTTTGATTGACAAAATACATGTATTTCTGTGGAAAGCACAGAATTTCTTACTCTCTGGCCTTAGATACTCATACAAGAATGTATTGTATTTCTGAAGAAGCATAAGAAAGTACACATAATACAAATTCTGCCTTTCTGAAAATAAGAAGGGATGTTTTCATGAAGGTTTCCCTGAGACACATGAGTTAGAGGTAAAAGTGACAGAGTAGTGAGATAGCTCAGCCAACTAAGTGAACATGTTTTTAAAGGCAACCAGTGCCTGAATCCAGGCAGATCAGCAGCTCTAACCCTGCTTGAGCCTTAGCAGGACAGGTAAACACATTCCACACCCATAAATACCCCAATGATGTTTTGATAAACTTATCTTTATACTCTGAGCATTAAAAACATTAGAAGCTCATTTTTAGCACTATCAAGCATTGATTGTTTAATACAACAAAATGTTGCATTTTACATCATCAAATATTCATTAGATACTCCCCTACAAATGTAAATACATACACAATCTGCTTTGTTCCCCCTTAGCAATAGCTTTCTATTTCCCGTAATAAGAAACAAGTAACAAATTGCTAAGAAAACCTTTAAAATAATAAGAAAAGTGAACATGATCACGTTGATGAGTGTTACTACCTATAGGACTGGTCCCTCAATTCATGTCTGCAGGAAAATGAAAAATATCTCACTAGGATATGGAGTTCACTGTGCAGATATTTTCTAGTGATGCAACCAGATGTTTGTCTGTAGAAACTGTTAACTATGTCACAATTTTAACCTTTTCCTTTATCTTTAAAAAGCAATCTTGAAATTCACTAAATGATAATAATAGGACTTTGTGGTTTGCTAATTTTAATTAACTGAAAACTAAAAAATAATTGAAAACTAAAAATAAACCAACAAAGGTCTTATATAGATTGTGATTTTGTAATAGTTGTGCATAAGCCAGAACTACCAAAAAATTTGATTTAGAAGTTTCCTCACTACTCTGTGCTGCTAGTCAGCCTGACTTGGGCAAGTATTCTAACATTCACTTGGAAAAGAAAAATTTTATTTACTTCTGGTTAACAGTTTTCATTATAGCTTGCCACTGATTCATGGGGAAGTTACTTAGTAGATCAAATGGCCAAAATTTACACCTTCCTCATGGATTATACCCCCCAAAATCCCTATAAAACTGTGAAGCTTGCACCTACAAACCAGTAACTCTTCAAATAGCCTATATTCTTGCCAAAAGGTGTGTAAAAACTTAGGAAATTATACGTGACAGGACATAACTTCTCCTGTAGTTATGGAACACTGTAACAAATTAAGTGAGAGACCCAGGACCAAAGTCCAAACCTTCCTATGATGCAAAGGGGGCCCACATCACCATCAGTGGCATTACTTACTTTACATTTCTCCCCTAAATTTTCAAAACTTCTCTTCCATGTGAAGATGTCATTTTTCTCTTTTCCCTCCATGGTCCACCCTGGGAGTATTAAGATGACCAATGGCTTCTTCACACCCAGACATGTGCATGCACCCATCCTACATGTTCATAATCAAAGACTCAGAGGTCTAGAACTTTCTATGATTCCAAGACCTATTTGAAAATGGCCTATATGTGTTTGGAAATTGCCAGTATTCAGTGGTTTCAATGAGTGATCTGAGAAATCTACCCCTCAGCCACATAGCTCCCTAGGAAGCCAACCCACTTAACATGAGACTCAAGAGGGTAAATCATTAATGAGACAAGCCCATAGAAAGAAGCTCCAAAGCCAGGTAATTTCACATCAAATCATATGTGAAATGTTATTTTTAAGAAGACTTTTTGAAACAAAATGCAAATTCTAAATTTCCTAAGATTCTAGGATTCCAAATTTATCTGCTACAATAATGTCTCTGTCAGTGTGGCATTATATCTTAGGAAGCTTTCTTAATCAGATGTAAATTCCCAATACTGTCACAAGTGACAAGTGAATTCTTATGTCTGTTAAAAGCAGAGAAGTAGCCTCTCTTGTTTTTTCTATTCAGCAAAGTTTAGATCGGTGTAAAATACTTCACAGCAACTGTTTCAGTATTCTGACCTTGTCAATTACTGCTCAGGCTAGGTTTTACCAAAGTGCACTTGAGTGTGGTGGCACATGCCCATAATCCCAGCACTCAGGAGGCTGAGGCAGGAGGATTGCTACAAGTTGGAAGTCAGCCTGAACTACATACTCAGTTCCAGCCTCAACTATGTAGTCACACCCTGGACTGAAAGAGGAGGAGGAGGGAAGGGGAAGGAGAAAGACAAGGAGAAGAAGAAAAAATAGAGGAAGGAAGAATCTACATTCCCCACCAGCTGGAAACCATTCTCTAGTGTTGGATCTGTGAACCTGCTCCTTCACCTCTTCAGGACAGAAGGACATTAAAGTAAAGCTGCAAATCCAGCCAAAGGGAAACTGCTGCCCTAGCACTGCAGCTGCTTTCCTAGTTAAAGACTGACTTCAGTTGACCAGGGATTGTGATAAGTAATATATTCCCAAATCACTCCTCCCCACCACAGAAAAGGTAGCTACACTAAATAATCATTCCTTTCTGAGAAGATCCTAGGGAGAGCCCAAAGAATTACTTTAAGACCTGTTCTGGAAGTTTTCTGACCCTAGAATTTTTTTCCAAAATGGCAGCTTGGGCTGGTCCTCAATAACTGATCCATAGCTCAGTCAGATATTAGCTTTTCAAAAGTGTGTGAGAGGGTTCCCCAGCCTTGTCTTCCTTCAGACACATGCCAAAAGGACGCACGAGTTCAGGTCCAGTCTCCTTTCTCCACCTTCCTCAAAATGCAAACAACAGAGCGCAGGCGCGGGTATGGGTAGCAGACTGGCCTACACGCCGCCGGTAGCAGGTCCCTGCCCAGACGCCCCCCATGGGAAACCAGCCCACTCCAGGTCTTTCTCCACCCAAGATGCTGTGTGTAGGGACCCAGACCCACTAGACTGGCACCCTGACCTGGGGGCAAACAAGGATGCAAGACAAACAGACACAGAGTTAGTTTAGAATATTGGCAGCCAGGGGGCTCTTGCTCCTGGGAGGCAGAGGAGCCCTAAGCGTCTGGCTCATCCTGCTTTTTTTCACTCAACCATGAGGTGCAAATGATTAAAGTAACACAGGATTCATCTGCTTTCCATTATCTCTAAGGTACATGTACAGGTAAGCTGCAATGGCAAGCAGAAACACCTAAATGACACCCAGGATTTTGAGGTAGATTTATTTATGTCATGGACATTCCCTGGTACCAGGCCCTGATCTCTAGTGGTCTTGGGCTTCCATGAGACAAGCAAGCAGGAAGTACAGAGGCAGAATGGCTTGTTAACTGGGGATTGGTTTATATGATAGACGTCATAGTGACCAGCACCACAGTGATCAGCCATTTCTAAAAGACAGAAGCAATCAGAACTGGAATGGGAACTATTACCTGGGCAACTATAAACTCAAGTATACTGGTTGAGGGGGGCACATTTTCTGTTACAAAAGAACCTAATCTCAGTTGTATTAACTTTTCTTTTGTGCTCACAGAGGAGGCTAACTAGGCCTCAATTCTCCTCCAGTTTCCCACAGATATGGACCATCTGCAAACGGGACACTTTCAAGGGACATCTTGCTTCACTCTCCCGAATCTGTCAGGTCTTCAGTTAACTTTAAAATACTACTCTTCTAATCAGGTGAAAAACATTCACTTCAGAAACAGGAAGGGTTGATTTTGGAAATACACAGGAAAGTCTATGTTTTTCTTTTAACCAATTGAGGAGCTCCTGTGCTCCAGATGAGGAATGAAAGTGGAACCAAAAGTAATAGGATTATACTCTGAGAAATGAGCCAGTTCTGACATACAGTGAACTTCCAAGAAAACATAAGTATTAAATTATGCTTTGTAGGCTGGGCATGGTGGTGCACATCTGTAATCCCAGCACTCGTGGGAGTGAGGGAAGAGGATCACTGTGAGTTCGAGACCAGCCTGGGTTACAAAGTCAGTTCAAGGCCAGCCTGAACTGCATAGTGAAACCCTGTCTCAAAAAGACAAATAATAGTAGTAGTAGTAATAATAATAGTAATAATAATAATAATAAAGTTACGCTTTGCTAGAAATAGGCTCATAAGGTTAAAAAGGGCTTATGTAACAGTGTGCAATATCCTCTGGTCTTTGATAATCAGCACCATCTTAAAGTTGCTAGTTTTTACCAACTCCCAATCAATAAATTAGCCAGAACATTCTTTATATTTTAGAAATAAAATGAAGACTGTGATTTCTAAAACTCCATTATCATCTCGTTTTATTAACTCAATATACATTAAAAAGAATTATTTTATGCAAATCACTAAGCTAGGTTTCACAGAGAATAGAAAAATGACTAAACAGTAAAATCATACATGCCCTGAGATGAAGAAGTTGCAGTTATAGAAGTTCGACACAATAATTAAAGGTCTGAGAAATTATTATCTATAGCAATTATCTATAGCAATAGTAACCTAAAATTGAGAATAACTTAAGTATTCAAGAGCGAGAATTATTGAATAAATTTTGACAAGACCTAAAAGAGCACAGTGTAGTCATTAAAAAGTAGTTAAAACTTATTGAAATTGGAGAAACATTCTTAGTGTATTGGCTTGAGACCAGATATAAAATATTATGTATAGTGTGATATTATTGCACTGGTTTAGAATAGAGGATTTACTGGCATATGATATTGGTGTGACATCTTTATAATCACACCAGTATTTTATACCAAATTTGCGTACCTGTCTGCATGTGTATACATGAATAGTAAGTGTGAGTGTACAGAGTAAGTTTTTATCTTGCTCTTAGATTGAGAAAAAAGATTTCTGATATAAATTTTTCTGCCTCTATAAAGAAAAAGGAGTAAGACCTATTATCTGTGAACACTAATGAAAGGAAGAGTACAGCACTAATCACCTTGTTTAATCCTTCAATAACCCACTGAGGTTGCCTGCTGTAGTGCCCGCTCCAGCATAACCTGACTGCAGCCACTTGAGACTCAGAACTAGAACTGGCTATGAGAGTCCTGCTCAAACCATTGCCTACAGAAACTGAAGGAAATCATAGAGCCACTGTTCTTTTAAGGCAGTAACTACTATCATGATTTATTGTACAGAAATACATAAATGAAACAGAGGCTATTACCTAGACTATGATGCTGCTGTTATAGAAAGCTAGACAATGTGCACTGGCTTTGGGTCTGGAAAGTGGGAGGCATGTGAACGAGGGCCAAGGAAGTTGTGATTGAAAGCCTAAAGGGAATCAAAAACAATATTAGCAGAACCCTAAAGATTCTTAAAAGAGTAGCCGGTGAGAGATTCAAAGAAAGTAAGGAAAATATTTTTTGGAAACTGCAGGAAAGGGAGCCCTGTTGAAATGGGAAGTTTGGTAACACTGTCGTTTGATGGAACATAGAAAATAGAAAATGGAACTAAGGGACTTAATCTAAATTCAGCACCTATATCAGCAGTCTACTGGCCTGAGGCCACTATAATATTTTTACAGAAAGCCCAAAGTATACTGTGTAGGGAGATTATACAGAGAGAACCTCAGATTATACAAGTAACAGCTGTCTATATGGTCTCTCTCTACTTCCAGCTGCTTCTGCATCCTGATATTTTGAATCTAACTACCAGCTAACTCTATCATATAGAAGACTCATTCCCAAATTTTAAATTGTGAGATAATAATAGTTCTTGCTCTTTAAAGCCTTTATGCTTTAGAACCATTTATTACAGAGTAATAACACAAATAAGAAACAATTAATAAACGTTTGTCTACATCTGTGTTCCTTAAAGATAAAATAACATCAGTACTATCGAACAAAAACAATGTCTTTCTCCCTATTCTTCATGAATGGATGGCCATTTGCTCAGAGGAAGCTTTATGTTTGAAACAAACAATAATCCACTAGCAAAGTTAGTTCTTTCTATAAGTGTATACAAAAGCTAAGTAAACTCAAGGTTCTTATACCTATTGTGTTCATCAAACATGAACTGTGTTTAATGAATTTTGAATCATTAAATCCTGTTTGATTTTCCTCCTGATCATACATGTAGATCAAATTTCCCAGCACTCTCATAGATATATGCTGGAGTTATGTGACTGGCCAGCGCAGCATGAGCCAGGGTGATGCTGTCCACTGCAGAATCTGATCCATAAATTTTTTCTTCTTGTATTTCAGGTCAGGTAAAGAGGATTCCAGGATTTATGCAAGGGACAAGCCACTAAATGAATGAGTTATGGCCTCAATGACCATGTGAAGTACACCATATTACACGCTCTTCCAGCCACATTCTGGCATGATGTAAGCTGGGCGGAAATGTGTGCTATGTTAAGCCATTAAAGCTTGCAAGTCCCTTCCTATAGCAGTTAGCTTGTCCTGACTAATATATTATGGCTAGAAAATTGCTCAGTTATATTTCTTCCTGTGTCTTAGTTACTTTCTCATTGCTAGAATAAAACACACCATACCCACAAGTTAAGGGAAGAAAGGTTTATTTGCTCACAGTTTGTTGAGGACTCAGTCCATAGTTGGTTGATGCAAAGCAGGGCAGCGTGGCAGAGAAGAAACAGTTCATGCAAGGCAGACAAAAAGTAGTAACCCTTCCTTCTTTCCCCTCTTCTGCTACCAATATCTGTACCAGTCAGTGTGTATGTGTGTGTGTGTGTGTGTGTGTGTGTGTCTATGTCTGTGTGTCTGTGTTTGTTTGTGTGTGTTTATAAACAATTTGTTTAACAATTTCCGGGAAGATGGCTGCATTTGTCTTTGTGTGAAAAAGATTCCTGTGGTTATGTTTGTCACCCAATGCAGAGTTTGCAAATGGAAGCAAAATATTGTAGAATGTTTTTGTTTGCAAATCAAATTGTTTGCAAACAGAAGCCTTTGTGAATTGAAGTATTACTATGTAGTCCTCCAGTCAAAATTTACAGGCTTGGAACTCACTGTAGAGTCCTGTGTGAGTCCATTTCAGAAAGAAAAAGGATCCATGGTGGAAGGCTTACCGCTCTGTGATGAAAGGTTGAAGAGTCTGCACTGGAAGCCTAGAGAGGAATATCCAAGATGAAGACTGGACCTCCTCCAAAAAACAAAACAAGCCTTCTTTCTTTATTCCCTTTTTCATTCCATTCAGGCTATAAGCCTATTGGTTGGTGCCACTCAGAACAAGGATAGGTCTTCCATGTGTAGTAAATCCTTTCAGTCACACCCAGAACTATGCTGTCAATCAGTTGAGCATTTCTTACTTAAGTTGACACAACAGTTAATTATCACATTCTGTAATAAAAACCACTATGATAGGATACCCTGCTTTGACTTTCACAAGATATGCCACTTACTTCTGTGAGCTGAAGACTTCTGTAAAGACTTCTATAAAGCTGTAGCTATTAGATTAATTTCACAAAATTCCTGATTTCAAGGCATAAATCAAACACTTTTCCAAACCCTACAAAGATCTGATTGTTTTTATTTATTTTTCTCAATTTTCCTTCCTTAAGTATAACTTATTCTTTGAATTTTTATTATTTTTAAAAGTATTAAAAGTCAATCAAAAACATCAAATATATTCAAATCATACAATGTAGTGTTTGGATATACATGTCCATTGTACAATGATTTCCACGATCAAATTGATGTGTCCATCATCACCCATGCTCTGCATTAGATCCCCACAAATTGTTGAATTTACAGCTCAAAGTTTGTACTTTTTAAACAGCATCTCACTATTTTCCCACACTCATTCCAGGAAACCACTATTCTAAGTTTCGGTGAGTTTCACTGCTTTATATTACACCTAAGTTAGGTTTTGAAGTGTTTATCTTCCTGCACCTGGCTTATTTCACCAACCATAATGTTTTGAGCATAATACACATTGTCATAAATGGAAAAATTGTGTTCATTTTTGTTTGAGTGTTCATTTGTTTGTTGAGACAGTCTCACTTTGTAGTTCAGGCTGGGCTTGAACTTGAAGACATCCTTCTGCCTCAGCCTAAGAGCTGGAATCATAGGTATGTCCCACCACACCTGTCTTTTGCCTTCATTTTTAAGGCTGAATAATATTCTATTGTATTGTATACCATATTTTCTTTTCCCATTTATCTACTGATGGACACGAAGGTTGATTCCTTATCTTGTCTACTATGAATAATACTGCAATGAAAATATAGCTGACATACTACAAATGTCTCTCAGATACTGATTTCCCTTCTTTTGGCTATATACCCATAAGAGGGATTGTTGGATTATACAGTAGTTCTACTTTTAATTTTTTGAAGAATTTCCATGGTATTTTCCTCAGTGCCTATGCTAATTTAAATTTCTTCCAAAAGTGTACAAAGCTTCGTTTTCCTTTTCACCCTCAACAATTTTTTTTTTTTTTTTTTTTTTTTTTTTTTTTTTTTTTTTTTTTTTTTTTTTTTTTTTTTTTTTTTTCACCCTCAACAATTTTTATTATCTTTTCTCTTTGTGATGATATCTGTTCTAAAAATATGTGAGATAATAAACGTTTTGTTGTGGTTTTGGCTTGCACTTCCAAATGATTCATCATATTGAGAACTTCACATACTGTTGGCCATTCTACGTAATATTTGCATAAATGTTTATTAGGTCCTTTGCCCATTTTTAAATGAGCCTTGCTTTTGCTATGGCATTGTAAAAGATTCTTATTTAGTTTGAGTGTGTCTTTTATCAAATACATGGTTTACAAATATTTTCTTCCATTATATAGGCAGTCTTTTGATTGTCTTGATTATTTCTTTGTTGTGTGAAAGATTTCTATTCTGATGTCGTATTTTTAAATTTTGCTTTTGTTGCCTGTGCTTTCAATGTCATATACCAAACAATCACTCACACAACTAATATCAATGAGTTTTTTCTGAGATTTTTGTCATTGTCCATCTTGCATTTAAATCTAGTCCAGTTTGAGTTCATTTCTGTGCATGATGTAAGATAGTGTCTCGTTTCATGAATTTGCATGTAAACAGCCGGTTTTCTCAGCACTATTTAAGGAAGAGATTTTCCTTTGTATATTTTGAGGCTCTTGTCAAGTACTATGTGATGACCATATGTGCTACTCAGCTTTTCATCACTGTGAAAAAATATCTGGGAAAGTCAATTTAAAGGAGAAAAATTTATTTTAGCCCACAGTTTCAGAAGTTTCAGTCAAAGGCATCTTACTCCTTTACTTTCAGTTATGTGGAAAGACAAAAACATCATACATAAGGACGTGATAGAGAAAAGGTGTTCATTTCACAGCAGCTGGGGCAGGGACCTGGGGACCACACACTGCCACCAAGACCATGCCCCTTAATACTTCTTCCAACTAGGCCCCCCTCCTGTTGTCATCTCCTACAAATAATGCCATCAAATTATGATCTCATTAATGCATTATTCCACTTAATGAAGTCTTAGCCCTGTTCTCTAATCTCTTCCCAAAATCCCATCATCTGTCAACTAAACTGGTAGAATATAAGTTTTTAGGGACATTTTGAATCCATAACATAATGCCACTATATGCATGAGCTTATTTCTACGTTCTCAATTGTGTTCCATTAGCCTACATAAAATGTTTCTTTTTATGCCAGTGCCACATTGTTTTGACTATAGCTTTGGGGGTATAGTATAGCTTTGGGGTATAGTTTAAAAATGTAGTACCTTGAACCTTGTTTTCTTTTCAATTTTTCTTTGCATCTTTTTATTTATTTATTTGTTTGTTTGTTTGTTTGTTTATTTGTACTGAGGCTTAAACTGACTACCTCGTGCTTGCCAGGCAGGTGCAGTGCCACTAAGCTATATCCCCAGTCATTTTGGAACCTTGTAATGTTCTGTGGTATATAAATTTTAAGAGTATTTTTCTATTCCTGTGAAAAATGTCATTGACATTTTGATAAAGATTTTATGGACTCTAAAGGTCACTTTGGTAGAAACTATATTTTAACAGTGTTAATAATTCCAATCCATGAACATGGGATAGCCTTTCATTTATTTGTGTCTTCTTAAATTTCTTTCCTCAATGTTTTACACTTTTTAGCTTGCAAATATTTCATTACTAATGTTAAACATATTTCTCAGGTTCCATATTTTTGGAGCTTTTACAATTGGGGTTATTTTCTTGATGACACAATTACTCATAATTTCTAACACTTGCAAGCAACCAAGATATCTTTCAATAGGTCAGTGGGTAAATAAATTGGCATATAGATCCAATGCGGCATTATTCAATGATTTTAAAAATGAGCTATCAAACCTGGCAGCAACATAGAAGAATCTGAAACGCAAATCCCCATGTAAAAGCTGTGAGCCTGAAGAGACTATATGTTATGTGATTTCAACTATATGCATTTCTAGAGAAGGCAAAACTATAGAGACAGTAAATTATCTGTAGTTGTCAAGGGTCTGAAGGGAGTGGAAATGAATGAACTGGTGAGGCACAGGATTTTTAGGGCAGTGAAACAATTCTGTATGAACATTGTAAAAGCGAATTCATGACGTTGCACATTTGAGGGAAACAAAAGAATTGGTAGAACACAGGGTACAATTTAATGTAAACTGTGGGGAGACTCTAGCCAAAGGAGCATTTAAAGTGAGCACAAAAAGGAGGGGACTGGAATGCATGGTTAGAATTTAAAGCATAATCGACAGCATAGCAGTCAACAGAATTAAAAGCAATTTGTTTCCAGAGGTGTTTGCTTTGGCCGTTGTGTCCCCATCGACCCCAACAAGATTGCTTAAACTAGGTCAATACGCACCATGTGACAAACCATCCCATTCTAGCCCTGTCCCCTGACCAAACTCCTATACTAAATTCTGCAAATGCTTTTCTTCTATGCTTTTGACCTATTGTCTTTGAGTTAAAATAAATAACACTCTTGGTAACTAAACTAAAGTCTCATCTCTGAGTAATCCTTTTCATCCTTTATGCAGCCATGATCACAGACTGCAACAATAAACTGTGGGTTACGCATCAACTCTGCTTGAGCCACCGTGCCTGGGCATGCACATCAAGAACAAGAGGCAAAGGGAAAGGAAGTGTTGGTACCTGCTTTACCCAACTGTTTTAGGAATATGTGCACAGAATCAAAAGCAGCCACTGGTAATGATCACAAGTTATTCTGCAGCACTGATCAGCTTTACAAAGCAGGGTGCAAGTGAAGATGCCTTAGTAGCCAACACTAGGCACCTGGCAAAGATCTACTATCCCCAAGTGTCTGTGCATTTCAAGAGCTCTCATATTTGGAGAAGACCTTCCCTTATAACAAGGAAGATAGGATTTGTGTGGTGAGTAAAATGATCTGCAAAGGTCCTTTCACTAACATTCTGGAAGGGTTGCAAGTGCCCACAGAAAAATCCACAAAAGATAGTTGCCATCAATTTTGGCACATTAAACTTTCAGCTGAAGAGGCCAGGTGTGGTGGCACATGCTTGTAATCCCAACACTCAGGAGGCTAAGGCAGCAGGATTGCTGTGACGTCAAGGCCAGCCTGGGCTACATAGTGAGTTCAGGACCAGCTTGAACTACATAGTGAGACCCTGTCTCCAAAAACAAAAATGACAACACACACAAAATCTTTCAGCTGTATGTATTTTTAAGAATGTGATGTTCCATATATCAATTTTACAAAATTAATTACAAAATTTCTGCTACCACTTATCTGCCTTGTTTTGTTGCTTTACAAAAGTGAACCTCTTTGACTGTTTCCATTAGTTACCATTTACTGAGAACTATTTGCAACCTCAGTGATTTAGGTAGCCATCCAAGCCATCAATGGGAAGAAAGTTAAGCAAGTCGCTTGCATATAGAGCAGATCCACCAAGTGGCTAAACACAGAACAAAACTTCCTTTCTGAAGACAGAAAACTTTTACTACTTGTTGATGGAGCTAAGATTTGGCAGTAACTCCTAGACAGGATCTGGGGGGAAAGGACACTGAATGGAAAAGAAGCAAAGCCCTCATCTGTGATGGAGCATCTGCACCAGCGTGGAGTGGTAGACAGATGTGACACATTCTTTCCGTGGAAAAGCCACCAAAGCCCACGTTCACAAAACCCTTGACATATCAGTTTCTCAGAATGAGCCCAACAAGGCTCTATGGATAATGCCACTTAAAGGGAGGATGAGTATTTTTGAGAATCTTGTCTCTAGTTGTGCCATCATGGAGAAACTGAGAATCCACCTGTGTATCTTAGTCATTTTCTCATCACTCAGACAAAGTTTCCAACACCCCCAACTTCAAGAGGAGAGGTTCATTTTAGTACATGGGTTCAGTCCATGATTGGATGGCCCCAAGGCGCGATCAGGATGACACAGGAGCATGGTGGAGCCAAGAGGGGTCAACCCATGTTGGCCAGAGGGAGAAGGGGAGAAAGGAACAGAGAAGTTAGGGGCAAAGTGTGAGAGTACAACCCCAGTGACCTATCTGCAGCTAAGCCTCATCTCCTAACTGCACAGTTAGCTATGAACTCAGTGAGCTAATGCACTGACAAGGACAATACGCTCGTGATCTGGTCCTCTCCCCCACCCATGAGAATGTGCGGGTAAGTTGAGATCAAAACTGTAACAGTGCTCATACACTCACATAAAAACAGGGTTGATACCAGAGCAACCATCTCTCTCATATCCAAAGTTTAGTTTGAGTATGTAAGTTATGTTTATGCGAAAACGATGATTATAATATGGAAGGACATGTTTTATCTTCCCATGACTAAAATCCTTTAAAAAATAATAAATGCAACACTGATAAGTGCGGGAGACATTCCTGCACGTGTCGTGATTTAATGATTTGGAGGAAACTCATATTGAGGCCAGCGATGTATTAGCTGGTTTACAATGTTTACTCTTCCCAGATTTTTAAAATGCCTTATAAAATGCCTAGCAATTTGGGAAAGACCATAATTTTTGTTCTCAAGACCCTTCATGCACTAAACTATACATAGCTCATTCCACAGTGTTATCTTGTGCCTCTCCTTTTGATTTCAATAAAACCCTAGAGACCAGAAAGGGTTTCAGGTCATCCTATAACTTTCTGTTAGAGGTATATATATCCCTAGCTGTCCTGGTATTCTTATAATAGTTAACCACTATAACACATAACATGCAATATTGTCCTATGT
This sequence comes from Dinomys branickii, assembly GCA_004027595.1. Lineage (NCBI taxonomy): Eukaryota > Metazoa > Chordata > Mammalia > Rodentia > Dinomyidae > Dinomys > Dinomys branickii. The sequence continues at coordinate 10,073 of PVLD010009823.1, read as the reverse complement.
TTCTTTGATTGGGAAAAACTCTAGAAAAAGTGAATAAGAGACTTAAAATTGAAAGATGCCAAAGATGCATATCCAAACAAATCTTAAGGGGAAATTATTTATGACAAACTCCTGCATAGCATTAATTCATTTATTAAAGTATTCATGTACTTACTAAACATCAAACTTTTACTTAAAACCATTTGGAAGCCATGGTCATAGTTTAATTTTTATTTTAAGCACATTCTCACTGCCTCACCTGCCTCTGTACCTACAGGTTCTGTCCCTGCATGTTTTGTATTCAAAGATGCAATCAAACACAAATAAAAAATTTTAAGGTTTTTAGCTCTTATAAATGGGGAAGAGGGGAGGGGTCCAAGGGAGGGTAGGGGGATAAAAAAAGCAAGTTATATCATGTACAGGTACAAATTCTCTATGGTGAATGCAATCAATATTTATATCTAAAATGTACCAACAAAGAAAGATACCCTCTTTAATAAATGGTGCTGGAAAATTTGGCTTATCACTTGCTGAAGACTGGAAATAGATGCAATTCTATCACCATGTACCAAACTAAAGTCAAAATGAATCACAGATCTCCATATTAAAACAGAAATACTAAATCTATTGGAAGAGAAAGTAGATAAAATTCTTGAAGACATGGAGTAGGCAGAGAGTTCATGAACAAACACCAAACTGCGTGGGAAACACTTCAAAGAATCAACAGCTGGGACCTCATCTTACTGAAAAGTTTTTGCACATCCAAAGAAATCATCAGTAGAGTAAAAAGAAAATCCAGTAATTAGGAAAAGAATTTAGCTGGCTGTCTCTCAGACAAAGGTCTTCTATCTAAAACATATAAAGAATTAAAAAACATCAGCCCTCCCAAATTCAAAGACCCAATCCCAAAAAGGGCATCTGAGATGAATACACACTTCTCAGATAAAGAAATACAAATGGCAAATAAATACATGAGAAACTGTTCTACATCATTAGTCAGTCATGAAATACAAATTAAAACAACATTGAGATTTCATCTTATACTAGTAAGAATGGCTAGCATTAAGAAATCAACCAATAACGAATGCTGGAGAGCCTGTGGAGAAATAGGAACTCTTCTCCACTGCTGGTGGGAATGCAGACTGGTGAAACCACTGTGGAAATCAGTTTGGAGATTCCTCAACAAACTAGATCTAGAGGTCCCATTCAACCCAACTATTCCTCTTCTGGGTATTTTCCCAGAAGATATGAAAACACCATATCACAGCGATATATGTGTACCCATGTTTATAGCAGTGCAATTTGTAATAGCTAAATCATGGAAGCAACACAAATGTGCATCCACTGAGTAATGGATAAAAAAATTGTGGCATTTTTATATAATGAAATATTTTCCAGCTATAAAGAAAGATAAACTCGAGGCTTTTAAAATAGTCACAAGTAGAGACCATACTCATAAGTGAAATAAATCAGACCTGCATGTGTAAGCAATGTATTGTCTCACTAGTGTAAGAACCTGAAAGAGTGAATAAAAGTTCCAAGGTATGATAGGCATTTTGAAAAGAAAGGAAACTGCTCAAAAGTAAAGAACAATTTGGATGAAGGAAAAGAGAAAAGAAAGAAGGGTAAAATTACATATATATATAACATATATATATATGTATATACAAGATAGCTAACATAATTGTACTACTGATGTTTATCACTTTACTGAAAGGAACAGTTAATGATTAATTATTTGATCAATCTTGCGTGTCTACATTTGTTTTCCTGAGTGACCCCTTTGAAGATATCAATATGTAATATAACAACCATTGTTAATTTCCTGTCACCTTGGCTGTAACTCAGCACTGCTTGTATTGTTCTTGTGCTATTTTGTAAATGGATGTCTGCTTGTTAATATGTTTTCATTCTTTTATTTTTTAAAGAATAAAAATTAAAATGTACCAATAAAATCTGATTGAAAAAAATTAATTTTTAAAAGATGTACCTACTCTGAAAATATGTAAATATGTATGACATTATTTCCTAAACAATACAGTCTAAAAACTATTTACACAGACCTATATTGTGTTGGTATTATTTATTACTAGTCTGCAGATGATATTTCAACATACAGGAGGTTAAGAGCAAACACTACATCATTTTATTTTGTTTTACTTTAAGAGTAGGAAGAATTTACTGAAAGACAGCTTCTGTCTGAGAGGGACGAAAGGGAGCCCAGAAAGTGAGTTGTCTACCAATGCTGATTCTCAAAGGGTATTTTGTTGAGCAAAGTCAGGAGGTGAGGCAGGCTTAAAGTGGGCCAGAGCTATAGCCAATCGATAAGAGTACAAGTATAGTCACTTAGGTAATATTGATCCAATGGCAAATCATAGGATAGATGTTAGATGGGACAAACCCATTGTCAACCGATAAGATTACAAGTATAGCCGCCAAAGTAATATTGATTAAATGAGGAGCAAATGGGGAAACAAGTCACAAAGCAAGCACACATAGGACAGACAAGGACTGTCCTGGAAGGGATGGGTTAGGAGGTTTGCTTCTCCACCCCAAGGTGATTGATGCCTACTTAAAATATCAATCATTGATGTTCATCCCTTGGGGAAGTATATGCATGAGTAGTTCTTTTTTCTTGAAGCCTGGCCTTCAGTGAATACACCTCCAGCCACAGTTGTCTTCTACATTGACCTCTCAAGGGCTTAGCCTGGTCTGACTGCCTACAATATTTCCACCTAACTTAGCTATCAATATTCCCCTCAGGAGAAGTATTCCTAACTGCCATGAGGGGACAAGAGTAAAAGATCCATCTGTCTTTTTCCAGCTGAAGAGGGTCAAAGTTGTGACCAGCAGTCAGAGATACTCCACAGAGGGTCTACCTAAAGACCCTCAAGAGATGCCAGGTATTCTTGTCTCGGGAATACACACAGCTTTAAGTCTGGAGAAGACAAGGCCACAGAAACAGTTAAGTATCCACAGGCCAAATAATAAAATCAACAGGATAATTATGAATATAACCAACAAGGTTTTCCACCAGAAGGAGCCAGTAATAGCTCTCCATAAAGAGAATAAAGAGAAGGTCCGGGGAATTTCAGAATCTGACATATCATTAGCTTGTTGTCAAATATCTTGAATAGCCGTTGAGACATTAGAAGGATCAAGAATGTACACACAATATTCAGCTTTTGTAATTGCACAAGTTCCCCCTTGTGCTGCTGTTAGAATATCTAACACCATCTGATTTTGTTGGATGCTTGCTTGTCTCATTAATTTTACTTGATTCATGAGAGAGAGACCAGCTGCAGTGTCATTTAAGGCCCCATAAGTATAATTAGTTAAGGCCTTGATATGTTGCATGACATCTTCTAACCCTAGGGAAGGAATAAAGATAGAAGCCAAACGACCATATCAGTGATACACTTCTAGACCATCGGTGCCAGAGGCTGGATAAGTTGGCAGGTTTGTCAATACTTTTGACACTTCCACATTGTAACTATGCAAACTCCAGTATGCATCTTCCTGTCCATCCAGGAGACAGCCACGACAACGAATGGGTAGCAAAAGTATCAATGAGTGCCCCTGGGGGTCTCCTATCTAACTCCTAGGTGAGTAATCCAGTTTGTTGCAAATAAACCTTCAGCCTATAAAGTTATTATAGGTATACATTGTTTGGGAGTTGTCCATTGCAAGTATTTAGTAGAGTTAGGTCAATGAGAATAGAAGTGATTCTTCTGTTCCCAACATAAGGGGGCCTTTCTACTGAGATGTCCTAGAGCGAGGGTTAATCATAGATAATCATCCCGTATCTGAAAATAGCCATCTTGACATCTATGGTTGTTTGACCTCAGGATAAGATCCTTACTTTTATTGAATAGGGGCCCTAACAGAGCCTTTAAAGAGGCTTTAGTGGCATTGTTAGAAAACATTGTATTATGTCCAGGATTTTTAAGAGTATAATATATAGGCCACTCAGCTATCTTGTAATTGTGGGCTAAACTATGAATCATCACATTCTTGTAACTCTTCATTTTAATCTTAAAGTTTATTTCAATCATCTCCTTGGAGTGGGGATAACCATCATGGAAGTCCAGATGTATTAGACAAGGGGAGCAGACCATATATCCAGCAAGATGTTTGTTGTAACGGATCTGCATATTCTTGTGCACACCTTAGAAAGGAACTGCATTTACCCTTAAGTAGCAAAGTGATTAGTAAAAAGGCTAAGAGTAACATCTTAACCACTTATCTTAAGAACAAGAATCTTAACTCTCCGTAGATTCACAGGAGGATTCCAATTATGGTTCTTCACACTCAGTGATAGCTTCTGGCTCCCAGGATTTGAGCTGAGTGTGCTGCATCCAGGACCTCACGTCTGTTACCTTGACAGCTGATGAAATTGACAGGATCATGGTGTATGGTCCTTCCCAAATTGGTCTTAAGGAAGGGGATGATGAGGGAAGAGACTTTACTAGTATTAAATCACTAGGGTGGCATATGGGACTTCCCTTTTCTTTAGATTGAGCTTCCATTAGCTGTTGAAGAGTCTGTTGGGATTTAGCCACTGAGGTGACATAGAGAAAATCTTTAGTGAGATGATATCCATAAAGCATTTCAAATGGGCTGAGGCCTAGAATTGAGATGTATTTATTGTAATGAAAGCTAAAGGCAGTGAGACCACTGTAGGTGGGTCTCGTGAGCCATTTTGTGAAGATGTCTCTTTAGGGTCTCATTCATTTTTCTACCTTTCCTAATGATTGTGGCTTCCATGCTCAATAGAGGAGATAGAAAAATACCCAGTGCCTGAGAGACATCCTGTGAGATTGATGTTTTAAAAGAAGGCCCATTATTCCTTTGTAAGCTCTTAGTAATTCCAAACGTGAGGATGATTTCTGAGACTCAAAGTTTTACCACCTCTTGTACCTTTTCTGTTCTATAGGGAAAGGCTTCAATCCAGTTTATAAAGGTATCTACCCAAACTAATAAATATCAAACTCCTTTATTCTTTGGCATATAAGTAAAATCAAGCTTCCAGTAAGTCTAGAAACTGTTCTTACAGTTGTAGAGGTTCTTACAGTTACAGAGGTTGTAACTCACTGGCTCTTAGACCACTCTATTGATAGAGTCTGATATTTTGTTTTAAATTCTTCCAGTTTTGACTATAATTACTTCAAAATTTTGATGACTTATGAGAAAGAGATAACAATTAACACATGATTTTTGACCAATGAAAAACACAGAAGTTATTGTACATAGACAAAATATATTTCGTAAGTATAAAACTAGTCTGAGCATTATTTTGATTAGCTTGAAACCTGGGCATATATACTATAGTATTTAGACAGGATAAAATATCTCTCCCCAGGATGGGAACTGGGCTTTTAGCTATAACTAAGAGGAATGGGTGAAAAGAAAATTATCACAATTACAGTTTAAGGGAGTTACATTTTTTTCTGGTGGCTCTTTTTTACTGAGGTATGATGGCTGGAAGAAAGGCCAGAATTGGAAAGAAGGACACAGAGACATGTGCCAATGTCCAGCAATAGGCTGTTTTTTCACCTCTAGTCATGATTACTCAGGGCTCTTCCATGCAGATGATACGTGGAGAGGAAAGGCCAGCCAGAGGGAGGAGGCAGAGTGCCCCAGGGCTCTTTAGTCTTTCTAGACCAGCTGGGAAGATGAGTTTGGGCTCTGGGACCTCTAGCTCAGAGTGTAGTCTCACTGCCAGTGCCTGCCTTTGAAGTCAGGGCATGGTGTACAGGATCTTTTGAGGCAGTCCCTCTTAAAGTGGACTACTTCTGGCAGCAGGAGCAGGCGAGGTTGGTAGTCACTGAACACTTCTTGCAGTCCCCCAAATCAGACATAGCATATGTATGTTTTAAGGCCACAACAAAAGCAGCCACTTTGTGCTTTCTTTGCTTTCCCTCCTTGGTTTCTTCCCAGTCTCAGTTATAGACTATGAAGGAGGCAGTTTTTATTGAATTATCAAGTGAGCTGTCTGGAGTAAAGCTGTCTTTTATAACATTTTCGTAATATCTAGGTGTGTCTTTAATAATCTTTCCTTCTATTGAATCAGGAACTATGGAAATATGTTTTCATTGAGAGAAAGAAATATATGAACATGAGTAGTCTCAGATGGATTATAATTATACTTTGAGCATAAATAATTACTTCTTAATGTAAAAGAAAGTTAGAATATAAGGCAATTCTGACCATTTTCCCTCTTTTTTTTAGAGTATGATACCAGTTGTCAAATAGCATCATAATTAATACTTCCTTTTGCATTCCATTTTGGACCTAGGGATAGGTAGGCCAAATATCAAATGGCTCTTTTTCAACATGTACGGGTTTAGCATCTTCCAGTGATTAATAATGCATTCCTAAAGAGTAAGAAACTGCCATTTTATAACTTTACAGTAAAGGTTTTAAAGTCCACAACTTATTATCAAAGTATTTTTTTAAATTTTATTTTAAAGACAAAAGAATGGAGACATATGAACCAGAAAAGCCATAAACAATACAGAAAATACATAGTTATACAGAATATAGTAGGGAATTAGAACTGGATGTTGTATTACATAGTTATCTTCACATTAGTTAACACAAAAACATTAAAGGAAATACCAAATTATAGAGAAGATAGTAGGGAATTTGCCCTGGATGCTGTATAATATAAAGCTATCTTCACTTCTGTTAATACAAAAGCGATTGAGGAAATACAGAATTATAGAGAACATAGAGGGAATTAGCTCTGGATGCTGTCCTACATAATGTTACCTTCACTTTTGTTACTCAGTTACACAGATGATGGCCCAATTGATCATTCAATTTTTCTCCTCTCTCATCTCCGTTGCCCCACCACTCAATCAGTCATCTTCCCTGTGATAATAACTGTACTCCTGGGTTTATCTATACCCCTGGACTCTTGCCTTGGGAAGAGATATAGCTGCCTCAGATTATACTATAACATACAGGGGTGTATACAAACTGCCATGGTTGGAGGTGGGAAAGCACATATGCTCACAGCAGACTGCCTGGCTCCATCCTGTCGTCATGCTGTGGGTGGGGGCGGATCCAGTCCATGAGGTGCACTGAGCGGGACCCTCAGCGGAGCAGCCACTGGGCCTACTGTGGAGCAGCAGAGGAGCAGCCACGGGGCCCAAAGCAGAACAGCCGCGGGGCCCACTGCGGGGCAGTCATGGGGCCCACAGTGGCACAGCTGCGGGGCCCACAGTGGGACAGCTGTGGGGCCCACAGCAGAGCAGCCATGGGGCCCAGAGTGGAGCAGCCATGCGACCCACTGTGGCACAGCCGCGGGGCCCACAGTGGAGCAGCCGCGGGACCCACTGTGGCGCAGCTGCGGGGCCCACTGCAGAGCAGCCACGGGGCCCCCACGGGGCCCACTGCGGAGCAGCCGCGGGGCCCACTGTGGCGCAGCCACGGGGCCCACAGCGGAGCAGCCACGGGGTCCACTGTGGTGCAGCCACGGGGCCCACTGCAGAGCAGCCATGGGGCCCTCAACGGAGCAGCTGTGGGGCACGCACCCCCATCGGGATGTCCTCTGTGACCCTTTTGGCTCTGTCCCATTGCCTTGATGCCAGAAGCCCTTTCTTCTCCTCCCACTTCCTCCTGATCTCCAGCATTACCATTCCCCACCCCTTGCAGCTCGGCAATGGTTCTCCAAAGCTGAAGCTGCGAATGCCGAAACGAGGGCGTGGGCCAAGGGTGTGCTTGGAGCGGCGACCTCCTCCCTCTCCATCTCATCTCCCTCCGACTGTGCCATGGCAATCTGCAATCCCCTCCTCCAGAGGAGGTTCTGCTTAGACTTTCCGAGGGTTTCAGTTCCCATTTCAGATCCCTCTCGAGTTCAGGATATCCAACTCTTTCATCTCTGTCCTTCACATGTTGCCACACTGCTATGTCCAAGTGGCATTCCTCCAGGAGGCCCTCTCTCTGCTGCCTACCTGGTCGCCATGGGTTCATATAAGGTTCATATATGCAAGCAGTATGGAGACACTCTTGTTGCTTGTATTAGTAGTTTGGGGTGAGTCCTGAAGCCTGTGGACTCGTCCCATTGCTGTCAGAACAGGTGGTGATTGCGCAGGCCACCAAGGCTCAAGGTGCTCACAGAGGGCATTCAGGGTGGGAGCTGAAGCCCAGTAACTCAGTTCATGTTTCCTGCTTGACATTGGAGCGAGAAGGGCATGGGGCCGTGTGATCCACCTCCATCTGCAGCTCTCTCTTGCTGTTGTGCTCCAGTTCCCGTTTGTTCCTTGGCTGGATCCCTGGGAGCTGCTGTGGCTCTGATGTCGCTGCCAATGCACCCCACTGCTCCCCACTGGCAGCCGCCCACAAAGTGGAGAGGCAGGAGGCCACAGCCTCGAGGCAGGCATAGAGCTGGGTGTGGTGGGATGTGTACTGGCTGCTCTGGCTCCACCTTGCCTACAGGTGCTGATTAGGAAGGCTGCTGCAGGGTGGGAACTCCTGGCTGTTGCAACCTCTCATCCTCACACTGGGTTTGACAAAAGTTCCCAACCACCACTGCCTCCTTTCCTGGCTGCGCCCTCTCCTCTCCAGACCTGGACCAGCTCCTGGAACTCCGCTCTCCCCTGGCTGAGTCGGGAGGCTTCCATGAGCGTGGGTCTCCAAAGCCGAAGCCGCGATTGCTGGAACACGAGGGCTTGGCCCAAGACTGTGTTTGAAGCAGTGGCTTCCTCCCTCTCCGTCTCTTCTCCCTCCAACTGTGCTGCGGCAGCCCTCCGATCCTTTCCTCCAGGAGAGGTTTTGCTTGGTCTTTCCTAGGGTTTCAGTTCCCATTTCAGATCCTTCTTGGGTTCAGGGTAGACACCTCTCTCCTTCCTGTCTTTATATTGCTATATTTCATTGTCTGGGTGGTAATCCTCTGGGAGGTTCTCTCTCTGCTGCCTATCTGGTTGCCATCTTCCCGGAAGTTCCTATCAAAGTATTAAATCCTATGCACATAAATGATCATTAGACCTAGGAGGAAAAAAGTAAAGGTTTCTGATCCTCTCTTAGGCTAAATGTGTTTCGGTCCCAAAAGTGTGGAGCTTTGGAAATAGCTTCTTCAAAATTCACCCAGAAATCAGTTATTTCCACTATGATTCAGGTTCAGTTTTCCAAGGGAGACCTGCTCAGAACACTAAGCTGGACATGGACATATGTGTTCTCCCAGACAGGCAAAATTCTGATGTCTCATTGACCCAGAGATGAGTGTTCCTCATCTAAGACGACTTCCTTGTCTTCAGCATTAGCAAATGCTCATTGCCTATCAACTTCACTTAGTTGCTAGATCAGATTAAAAGGTTGGAACATTTTAAAGTTCTTTCTTTCTAGTCTTACATGCCTCCAAAAACAGGAAAGTACAGTGTGGCAGGCAAGGATTAGAAGTAAGGCCAGAGAAAAAATGTATTTTCCTCTCATACTCACAATGGGTAATAGAGACAAATTGCTCCTAAGTCATAATTCTCAGCCTAAAAAGGTGAGAATGTGGAATCTCAATAGTTAAGATTGCCTTAGGATCCGGGGAAGATGGCGACCAGGTGAGCAGCAAGGGAGCGAACCTCCTTAATAAACACCACCAGCTCGAGACAGACTTGGCGAGCGTGAATGCGGGGACCTCGGCTGGGAAGTTTAAACTGGGCGTATTTCTCTGAGATGGCGGGGGAGATGTGGTAGGGCGGACCAGGCTGCCGGGGCGAGACGTGGGAAAGTCCAAGACGCTGGGAGCCAGGGACGATCCCCGCGGGGAAGAAGCTGGGATCGGTCCAAGCGCAGTGGGAGTGCGGCCGCCTCGGGCCCTCCCGCCTCCCGAGCCGGCGCAGCCCCCCAGCGACTCCCGACAGAGATCGGCTTGTTGGCGGCGGAGACGCCCGGCGGTCCCACGATTCGCGCGTGTCGGGCGAGCCCCGCGGAGGGCCCCAAACGCCGCCAGAAGCGGAGAGAAGGATTTGCTGGGTCCTAGCGCCCTGAGAGCACGGACGCCTCGATCCCTCCCACCTCCCGAGCCGGCGCAGCCCCCCGGCGACTCCCGACAGAGATCGGCTTGTTAGCGGCGGAGACGCCCGGCAATCCCACGT
>PVLD010009822.1:39690-74640 GCA_004027595.1 Dinomys branickii | reverse complement strand
TATGATAATGGGTGTCTGTTTGTCAATATGTTTTTGTACTTTTATGTTTCTAAAATAAAAAATAAAAAAAAATAAAAAAAAAAAACCCACAACAAGCAAAACAAAAACAAAAGTAAAAGCCCAACCCTGTTTGGAGCTTGTTTGCAATTATATTGCATGCACAGTCCTACTGGGGAGAACTAATTTTTAGGTTATCAAGGGTTTAGATCATTTACATAGTTTTCTCTTCAGACAATTTAGGTTTTTTTTTAAAGAAGAATTTAAAATGTTTTCTATGAAAACCTTGAGAGATAAACTCAGTCAGTAGATAGTTATTGGGGCCTGTTCATAGTGGCCGGAATAATGTCTCATAGGCATCTCAGGAGATAGGAAACACAGTGAGAAGCAAAAGAATGAGTAACTCAGCCGGGCATGGTGGCGCACGCCTGTAATCGCGGCAGTTGGGAGGCTGAGGCAGGAGGATCTTGGTAGTTCGAGACCAGCCTGGGCTACAAAGTGAGCTCAAGGCCAATCTGAACTGCACAGCGAGGCCCTGTCTCAAAAAGACAAAAAAAAAAAAGACAAAAAAAAAAAAAAGTAACTCAATTTGTCCTCCAGGACATTTCTAGAACACATTCAGTATTTGTAAGGAAAAAAAAATACTGTAGAGTTAATTGATAATTAACACTTACCCCAGCTTTAACGTAAATAGGAACAAATATCCAACCAAGAATAAAGAGCATAAATATAGTCTGAAATCAAAAAGAACAATTAAATCAGGAGTTCATCTAGGTCACTCTCTTAAATGAGATGCAAGCTCAATTACCACCTGTTTTGATAGGAAATACTAGGGATTCCTTGGGGGGTAGAATACAATATTTTTATTATTACATGTTTGTAATGCATAGTGATTATATTTAGTTTGTGGGTTTGATACATATCACATCTTGATAATTTTTTGCTCCCTCCCCACCTTCCTCTCTCCTTCCCAGATCCCCTTCCCATTGATACAGAATCTAGCTCCATGATTACTAGAGACTTTTTGAGTGCAAAGAATTTGACTTTCAGGCATATGATTTTTGCCTTTAAAAGATTCTTAAGCTGGGTGCAGAGGTACATGCATATAGTGCCAGTACTGAAGGAAACAAAGGCAAGAAGATCTCAAGTGTCAGTACTGCCTGGGCAACTTAGTGAGACATTGTCTCAAACTAAAGGTAAAAAGGACTGGGATGTAGCTCAGTGGTAGAGCACCCTGGGTTCTATCTCTAGTACTTCAAAAAAATTGGGGGAGGTTACTTCAGCCAATTTGGAAGACATTTACTGTTAATTTTTTGTTTGTTAACTCTCAAGGAGGAATAAAGGTGGCATATAAATAAATTTAAAAGATGGTTTTAAGCAAGAAAAGAAAAATGTGAAACCATTCTGGGAAAAGAGAGTTAAACTACATCAAAGTTTTATATAATTAAAATTAAGTAACAAACTTAGCTCTGGTTTTCTGTATGAAGTCGGAAAGAGTTGAGTATGAAGAAAGGAGATATTTGAAGATTCTGAGATATAAATTGTGGTAAAGACTAGGGTTTCTTATTAGGTTTTGACTCTATAGAATTATTATTTGTAGGCCCTAAGAAAGATTATGAGATTCAAGCCGGGCGTGGTGGTGCATGCCTGTAATCCCAGCACTTGGGAGGCTGAGGCAGGAGGATCATTGAGAGTTTGAGACCAGCCTGGGCTACAAAGTGAGCTCAAGGCCAGCCTGAACTGCATAGTGAGATCCTGTCTCAAAAAGACCAAAGGAAAAAAAAAAAACAGATTCAGAAAGAGTAGAGCTTTCTGATCACACACACACTCACACACATCAGATAATTTATATACATACAAGTTAATAAGCCCAAATTAATACATTATTTTATAATTTGGGTGAATAAGTTCTATTTCCAGCACAAAAATATTCTATGTATTAAATAATTTAATATTTTGTATGGTTTATGGTTGAGACTGGTATTCCTGAGAAGTTAATTAGAAGACTATAGTATCTAGTTAAATATCTCAAAGAGCTCATTTAAACTCATGCTCAGTATGCACAGCAAAGACAAAACATACACAGGTATTTGAATATATATATATATATATATATATATATAACTTTTTCTTCACTGTATTCCTATGGCCCTTGGAATGCAAGTCCTCTGTCTTTTCATTTATTAAGCAGAATGAAAAGCAGCATGTTCCATTGAAAAATCAAAGACTTAGTTCATTTCTCAAGATGTCTTTAACAGTCAAGATTTAAAGCAAGCTATGGGTTTGTGAATTGTGTTTGGACAATGATAAAGATGGAGGAGTTAGTTGCTGCAAAAGTTATCACTTACATTCCATTCGAAGGCCCCAATGGCAATCCCTGAAGATGCTCCTATCCCTGCCAGGCCAATAAAGTGGCTACTGCCAGTGTTTGCAGCAAATAGAGAAGTACCTATCTGAAAATCAAAAGATGGTTACATATCAGAACTCTTAGTCCAATGTCAAAAATTAATTTTTACAAATGTATGCTCTCACCCAATTTCACATCTTCTCAAAAGCGATTATTCCCTGGTCAGAATTCCCATTCATATTTCTTCTGTGCAGCCCCTAACTATGAGTTATGAGCCAAGTAAAGAGAAAGAATAGAAAAAAAAAAGTACAACAGCCATTTTTACATTGCCATTCTCCACATACTCCACTAATGTGCTTAGAATTCACCAATGCGGGAATATTAGCAGACCAGTGTTTATTTGAAGTAACTGAAAAATGGTTAACAATATAGCTAATTATCTATGAGATTGGTTTAAAATGCTAAAGTACATGACTAAGGGCTGGGGATATAGCTCAGCGGGCAGAAGCACCTACCTGCCAAACACAAGGTCCTGAATTTGATTCCCAGTATCCCCTCAAAAGAAGAAACCATGACTACGATGAAGTACAATGTAGCACACAGAAGGAAGAAGGTAGCCTTATAAGTGATACAATAAGCTAGGTTATATATAACATAATCTCTATAATTTTATGTGTGTATGTTACACTTGTACACATACATGTCCATATATGCATAGGAGCGATTCTGGTAATTTATATAATAAAATAGTTCTGGGCCTGGAATTATGGTCATAGAGACAGAGTGCGGAGAAAATTTTGAGTTCTATGCTTGGACAGTAACACTGCATGCATGCACATGTGTGTTGTGTGTTTTTTGCAACCAACATGTATTACTTTCAAAATTTAAAAAAACAAAATACCTCCTGAAGGTACAATCACTTTCAAACGGAGTGGAAATATCCAATCCATTTAAAAAGACAATCTAACTATTATGCTGTTGATATGAGACACATTTATAATCAAATTATCAAAAGAAGCTGAAAACAACAAAATTTTAGGTAAATGAAAACAAAACTGCAGTGATGATATTAACATAAAATAAATTAGCATACAAGACCAAAAGCAATAAGACAAAATTAAAAAAGAAAACTATAAACGGTAAAATGCACAAATAAAACATAATTGACATATACCAAATATCTTGGAAGTGACAAATACAAGCCAGAGAGCTCTTCGAAGAAGCATGGAACAAGTACTCAAGTAATGGTAGTTATTTTTAGTGTTAAGAATATTGACTACAAGCAAAATTACATTCAGTGTAAATGGCCTGATAAATAGAGCATAAATAGCGAAATGTCCATACAGTATAATCACTGTGTAACATGTAAATATTAACTATCTGTATCTATGTTTATAGGCCTCAAAATATATTTTTAGTGCATTAGTAAATGGAATGGTAATTTATAAAATCTTCACTCATTAATTCAATAGTAATTAATGTCCATTGCCAACTGTAAGTCAAGTATGTTCTCAGTGTTAGAAATACATTGGTGGGGGCTGGGGATATAGCTCAGTGGAATAAGCGCCTGCCTAGCAGGCGCAGGGTCCTGAGTTCAATCCCCAGTACCGCCAAAAAAAAAAGAACAACAACAACAAAAAATGTTAGAAATACATTGGTGAGTAAAACAAACAAAGATGAAATCCCTGCCCTCATGAAGCTAACATTCTCTTGGAAAGAAGAGAAACAATAAACATAATAAATTGTGGGGTTATTTTGTAGCATAATAGTGATGAATACTATAGAGAAAAAGAAAGGTGAAAAAGTGCTATTAATGAGATAAGGAAGGAGGGAGATTTGAAGGAGAAAATCCAGGGACCCCTCTGGGACATGTTCAGTGCGAAGCCCCTGATAGGCTTTATAAGTGAAGGTATTATAGACAGCTAAATTAGTTTTAGTCTTGCAGCCTGCTTTCTGGAATTAGGTCACCTCCTGAGTTAAACATTAGCCCAGGGTCATGATACCCAGATCTAAATACAAAAGAAAAAGGTAGTCGGTAATTCAGCTTATACACACTAAGTCCCCTGAGGCCCAGGGGTCTTCTGCAAACTTTGAGCAATTCAACCCTAATTACCATGTCACAGACCACAGATTTAAGTTTCCTGTAGGCTTTGTATGTCTTTACAGTTTCTCTAAGGGGCTGAGTCAAACCAGTCATTGGCTTGAGTCATACTGTAATAGTTAACTGTGGTGTCGACTCAATAAGAAATGCATAGCACAGTTCTGGGTGGTGTCTGAAATGTAGACCTACTGAAGAGGTGAGACCCACCCTGGGTGTGGGTGGCACCAACCAATAGGCTTGTACCCTGGATGGAATAAACAGGGAAGAAGAAGGAAGTCTTGCTTCTTCTTTGGAAGGGGAGTTTCAGTCTTCATCACCACCTTTGGACGTCTGTCTTTAGTGCAGAGTTTTCAGCCTTCTAGCACAGACTCTTCAGCCTTCCAACGCAAGACGCTTTGGCTTTTGATACTGACTCACAGGCGACTCTGCAGTGAGCTCCAGGCCTTTGACTTCTGACTGGATCCTCTGGCACAGATGCTCTTTTTGCCTTCTTTCACACCTGACTCTGCAGGTGGCCACTGTAAGCCTACCTTGTAAATTGTTTATATCATATATAAAAATATTTTTATATATTATCTATCCATCTATCTATCTACCCATCTATTAAATTTATTCCTCTAGCAAACTCTAACTGATACACATACGTCAGACCAAACCTGCAATCCCACCCCAACCACTAAGGCTTAAAACCTTCAGTACCAAGTCCCCTCCATGCTGTGACCTCTTTTCACTGGCCTGCTCCCACCCTGCGAAATGTATTTTTTCTTTTTTCTTTAAAATAACTACTGATCCCGCTGCTACTTTTGGGTGTCTTTCTTTGTTTAGGACACCCAAGACTCCCTCAACCCAGTAACAAAACCAAATCCTTTCCGTAAGACTGGTTAACATTTGAGCACAGAGGACAAATGATTAAAGAAGAGCCTGACTGTTGCTCTGTTCCTAAATGAACCTTAGATTCCTACGTGGGAAACGTATGTGTATTTTTTCCATAGTAAGTTATGCAGTGGCCCTGGTTCAAGCTTAGCGTGAGTCCCCATACCCTCCTGCTTCCTGTCACATCTACCCCAAGGTGTAGGGCTGTGGGTGGGCCAGCTGTCTCACTGCTTGGGTTTTGTCACTCTTGTACAGAATCACTTTGTATAATCAATACCTTATTTAAAACAAAACAAAATGATCCTACCTTCCACTCTTCCTCTTTCCTTGGAGCGCCAGGCCGCTCTGCACCTCTGTGCTGTGGCACATGCTGCTCGCTCCTCCCTAGCCTGGCTGGTAAACTCTCCACCTGCCAGTCCTGCCCACACAATCCCACCTCTAGAAACCTTTCTTGTGCTGTTGGTGTTCTACCCAGTAAACCCAAGTCTGCCTTTCCTCCATGCGGGCCCTGCACACTTCCTATAGATTTCCTGTCCTGCACTCTAATTCTGTTCTCTGCATTTCCCTAAGTGGGGCTGTTTTCTATGTCCTGGGGCCTAGAACAATGCCTTGTTGAACAAAAGTACCTAGTAAGTGGTCAACTAAACAGAATCGAATGGAAACATTTAGGTAAAACAAAAACAAACGAAAAAGCAACTTAAGAGTCAAGGGAACTACTAATTAAATGGCACGTCTGATTTAGCAACTTTAAATTATTTGGGTATCTGATAGCTAAACTAACAAGCTGGCACAAGCCTCCTCCAACCAGGTGGATTGCCCTACGCAAGGCTTACTCACCAGTCCCCACACTAGATTTTGGTCCGCTAGGAAGAAGCCTTTTATCGTTGAACGATCCCTGGATAAAGCCTAAAACAAAATAAATAAAAAACCACTCGAAATGGAATAATGAAACCAAACTGCTCCACAGACACAAGTCTCTTAAACAGATGACATTCACTTATCAATTATCATTTATCAAATCCATTCTTCCCTTTTCTCTCCACCCTCCCCTCTCCTCTTCCTCTCTCTAGTTCCCCTCGCCCGGTCCTCACTCTGCGCTACAGGGCACTCGATCCTCAGTTACATCAGAACCACGCTGACGTTCTGGGTCTGCTGGACTGAGGCGGCCCCTCTCTCCGCCGCCTCGATGTCAACAAACGTGGTGTCAGCGGCGCCCCAGACCGCCAGCCCCAGCCTCTGCGCCACACTTTGTCTGGCACTGCGGTGGCCTTAGCTCTTCATGCAGAGGTGATGACTGCCCCTTCCCGCCCCGCCTGGGCGCTGACACCCCGCCCCGAGGAGGCAGAGGTGGCGCGAGGGCAAGGGTCCCATCCTGTTGCTGCCCAGCTCCTTCCACCACGGGGTGGCGTCGCCCAGCGACGAGCTGGGCTCAGAGCTGCTCCAGGAACTGAGGACCGTTAAAGCTTGGCGCATCAAGTCCCGCCAAGGCTGTAATGTGGACAGCTCACCAGACTGAATTTATTCGAAACATTTTCCATATTATTGGTTGAATCTGCAGATCAGGAACTCCCAGAGGGGAAGGGCAGACCGTTATTAACGGCGTGGTTGGAAGGATTCCCATCACCATCCTGGTTATCAGCACAAGGACTCCTCGGGTTCCAGGCAGTGGGTATAGGAGCATTTGATCCATTTGATTATTTGGAAGTTAGTAGGCATGTGTATATATGTGTGGGTGAAGGTCCAGTATCACTGATTATTGGCTGGAAGGGTAGGGAATAGCTAAGCAGAGGGTGGAATGGTCTCCTTCCAGGGTTGTGCGAAACAAGATGCCAGGATGTAAGGTGGGAACCCGGTACCAGCGGGGAGGGCTTAAGCCACCCCAGGTCCCAGCTCCACGCATACCCTGGGTCAGTCATACCCGTAGGCCAATGTACAAGACCAGCAGGAGGTACACAGTCACAATCAGCATATCTTTCCAGTTGTAGGTACCGAGGCCCATAGTGCTCCAGTTCCAGAAGTGATCATGGTTGTCAATGAGGGTCATGGTAACATTTCTGGATCAGTTAGGCATCAATGGCTCCAGCTCTAGTTTGCAAAGCATTCTGGGAAGGGCTGCAGGGCATTCTGGGGAGGATCATGGGCCAGCCTGTAGGGGGCAGTGGCTCCAGCTTTAGTTCTAGCTTTGATTTGCAGGGCATCCTGGGAAGGGCCAGAAGGCAGCTATGTGAGTGTTCCCAGCAGCCTCTATGACCCAGGGTTGGCCAGGCTGCAAAGAACTCCTTACCCAGAACTCCTTATCGAGAATTGATCTGATATGCTAGAAAACTTATGCAGCTCTTGGTGTCTAGGCCTAGCCCAATACTGGCCCTTGTCAACCACAATCCTGTCATGCTCAGCTAAAGGTCAGTGGTGGGAGGGAGGAGCATGAGACTGTAGCAGGATCAGTAAGGGTGTCTTTCAGACTCATACTGGGGTGGAAGAAACTGCTAACACAGCTCCTGCCTTTATTTGCAAATTTGGAATTCTGTTCATAGTGTATTTTTGCCTTGATTTTGGTTGATTAAAATATTGCACTGGAATATTATCTATCTTGAATACTGATTTTTTTTCTTGTCCCCTCAAATTTTACACTAAGGCAACAGTCTCAACTCACCTTTACCCAAAGAAGATTTGCTCTTTTATTGGTGATACATGCATTTTTAATCTGAGCCAAGCATTATTTTTTGGTGCATGTGTTAACCTGTCTTTTAATTAATCTTAGTGATATTAATGAGATAGAAAAGAAAGGAGGGCTAGCTTTCCCGTTTCCCTCCGACAGAATGGGGCATGCTCCTCCTCCTTGCATCCCTTCCCTGCCCAGAGATTACCTGGGTACTAGCCCCAGATTTTCCCAGCACCCTTAGGGTCCCTCAAAGGTCACACCTAAACTGCAATGATCAGAGTTGAAACTTTGCTAAAAGCAGAGAAGCCCCTCCCTGGCTCCTGCTATCCGCAGTACTGCAGCTGCCTCTTTCAAGAAGCCGCAGAAGACTGACAGGAAAAAGATGGGGGAGGGATTGGGGCCCATGTTAATGTCCCTCAAATCCCTAAACTCCAATACTTTGTGATTAACACAGCCAATGTTCCTAAAGATTTTCTTCCTTCCTTCCTTCCTTTCTTTCTTCCTTTCTTCCTTTTTCTTTTTCCTCCCTTCCTTCCTTTCTTTTTCTTCCTTCCTTCCTTCCTTTTTTCTTTTTTGTTTTTTTGAGACAGGGTCTCACTATGCAGTTCAGGCTGGCCTTGAGCTCTCTTTGTATCCCAGGCTGGTCTTGAACTGGCAATGATTCTCCTGCCTCAGCCTCCTGAGTGCTGGGATTACAGGCGTGCACCACCACTCCCAGCCTAAAGATTTGTTAAAAGCAGTGGAGATTTATTTTCCCAAGAACCCCCCCCCAGAGATTCCTGTCTTGGCCTCAGGAGGCCTTTGAAATTCAGACGAATTCCAGATGACTCTGCCCCCTTTTGTCATTACTTGGAAAGTTCTCAAGCAGGTTCCAGGAAATGTGTAAAACTAGAGATGCAGGCTGTTACTGCTCTATATTAGCAGCCCTTCTGAAGTCCTGACCCTCCTGTGTTACAATGTAAGTCCAAATACAACCCTGTTTACTCAGGTGATGCTGTGGCTTGATTTTTGCCTTGTCAACAAATACTTCCTTCTTTCATTCAAAGGGGGCCTAAAACCTGTCAGAATTGGTGCTGAGTAATTGGCCCCTTCTGTGAATTAGGTGTATGCCTTCTGGGAGGAGGCCTCAGAATTCTGAAACTTCAGCCTTTGCCTCCTTTTCTTGAAAGACATCTTCAGGTTCTCCCCTCCTGTGCCTATTTGCTAATTGGAAAATGATCAGTCTCATAGCTGTGCCTTCTGGGGAGCTGAGTTTCTGGGGGAAATGAAAGAAATTACTGTAAGAAGCAATGTCCATAGGACTTGAAACTAATCAGGAACTGAATCTTGGGCCTTGTTGGTTTGTTGGCTGGAAAGGTGTTTTTCTTTGCCTGCTGGAAATTTTCTGTTGGATGTGGGTCTGAATTCTTCCAATTTCCTTGTTTAATTCTTGCTGCTCTCTACTCTGTGTTATTATAATTACTGTGTCTTTGCTGATAATTTGTAACTGTAGCTTTTTGGGCCATTTCTTATCTGGGAAAATACTGATCCCAAGCTTTATTGCGGGTGCTATTCTTCTGAGTCAGTCTGTTGTTAACTGTTTTTCCTAATGGCATTGAGGGGAAAAAGCTTTTCCCTTCCGTATTTGATTGCTATAGCTCTCTTATCATGGACAGTGGCGAAAGAGAGGTTGCTAGCTTAGCAAGTTTAGGGTCTTTTTAATGCTTGACTTTGAAATCCTTCTTTCTGTCCTACCACAATTTGGTCATTCCAATGGCTTCACCATTAGGATACCTTTTAGTTAGATGGGGCAAGTTTAAGGAAAACTGTTTTTAAAAAGCAAGGTAATTTGTTTTTGTACTAGCCTGGCTTCAGCATAAATTGTGGGATCAAGAACATTAGTTATATCTGGCAAGCTGAACAACTACTTTGAAGACAATATGCAATATAACAACCATTGCTGAATCCATATCATCTTGGTTTTTGAAATTCTGTATCATTTCCAATGTTTTTTATTCTCTCTAAAATAAAAAAGAACATTAGTTAGAAAGGGGTCTCTGAATTATAATGCCATTCTCCAGCTAGATTTATTCTATAAAAGGGAGGAAAGTGGTGACAAACCCTCTACATAGCTTTCATGAAGCTATGCCAGGACTCTAGACTTGGGAACATCTGCCGGGCTGTGTGGCTAGGGTCTCTAAATCCCCTAAACCCACAGAACCTGACACAGACACCCTAACAGCCCCACCTCCAACCTGCACCCCACTGGTGGACATGCACACTTTCCCTGTACCCACACCTGATTCAGAGCCACTCTCCCTGTCTCCTCTGGGATCTGACAGCTGAACCTCCATGACCTCTACCTCACCCAAGGCAGGGGCCTCTTTGCTTCTACCCCACCCTTAGTCACCTGTCCCACCAATCCCATTTCCAAGTGGATTAAGATCAGGAAACTAACATCCCACCTTACTCGGAAGATTCTGTTCCCATTACAGGAGGTGTCAAGCAGGAATGATGAAATTATCAAAGTACATGTTCCTTTTTCAGTGACAGACGTAGCTCAGTATAAAGAAAGATTTGATGGTTTTTCAGAGAATCCTGATAGATTTAAGAATGAATTCATTAATCTGGGCCTGTTGTCGGGTAGAGTAGGGACCAGCAGTGTTGTCCAGATTCTTACTGTCCTAGTCAATGAATTGGTCAGGACAATTGGTGAATGTGAAAGATTACTGTTTATTTTAGGGCAGAAATTAAAAAAAGGAAAAGAATTGCAAAAGAAGTGCTCAAGGAGAAAAGGGCGCTTTGAAGGAAAGAGGTGATACATCCTGTAAGCAGAATGAACCACTGCAAGAACAAGAGGGCTCTAGCGCAACGTGAATTCCTGCTGTTCTCTTTTTATATGCTGTTTGATAGTGGATCAGGGTGGCCCCACTTGATCTTGTGTTAGAAGATTGGCATCAGGTGCCAGGCTTGGCTTGTTCTCATGTCAGAAGATTAGTACTGGTGCAGGGCTCGGCTTAATCTCCTGTCAGTCTCAGGAGCTGCTGCTCTACATCTGGGGTTAGTAAGTCCTTTTAATTGGCTGCTTCTGCCCAATTGCTCCAGCTAGGTTGCCATGCCCTAATCTTCTACTTCAAGCCTATCTTTTGTCCTTAAACGGAGGGATGTGATTGCAGTATTAACTCATTGCTGCATTCCTGATGAGAAGGAGCTTCTTCTGAACTAACTGATGGGCTGTCAGCTAACACCCTGAGTCACAGCATCCAGAAGCCCGGGGGGACACAGTGCACTCTACATAACTCCTGAAACCCTGAAATCTGTGTTCATAGGGCAGGCATGGAGCATCTCATTACTTGTATCTCAGAAGGAATGAAGAGATAGATGTCCATGTAAGTTCGTCAATCATGACAAGGTCAAAGAAGTAACACAGGAAGGGAGAATGCCATGGTGTTTTTAAACCACTTGTCAGAAGCCTTTTAAAAGTATACTAATACCAACCCAGAGTCAGTAGACTCTGACTCATACATTTCATGATGCAGGCTGCCCCAGATAGGAGAAAGTTGCAAAAGCTTGAGGCAGGACCTCAGACTCCACTGCTGATGTTGGCAGAGGAAGCTTTTGAGGTCCATAATAGTGGGGATCATGCAGAAGAGGCTCACAGGATAAGATACAGGAGAAAAGATGGAGTTCTTGACTGCCTTAATTCAACTGCTACCTCAAAGTTAACTCACAAATTTGCTCAAAGAGAATGACAAGGCTTGGGTAGAAATGAGTGTATGTATTGTTGGAAGGAAGGTTCCCTGGAAGGGAGCACACTCCATTTAACTCAGGGAGGACCAGTTGAGAACTGGCTCATTTGGGGCTGAGATTGGACAGATTTTCCTGGGAAGGAAAGGCAACATTTAGACTGAGGAGGGCGCAAGATCCTCCAGGCTTCACTACAACAGAGGACGCCATCATCATACCAGTGGAGCCTTAGGAAACCATTGATGTGGCAGGCAAGAATACCAGTTTGCTTTTGGAGACTGTTACAAAAACTTTGCCTGTGCCTATCTTGTTGTTTTGTCTTGTGTAGTATGTGGGTCACCAGGTTCTGTGCTCCTTACTCTGGGCTCCATTGCTTGAGTTCTGGCAGGCGTATTAGATGAAATGGGACATGGACATGGAAGATCTCACTGCAAGCAGCAAAGAGAATGCCCCAGCCTTCTGTCAACGGTGCCAAATTGCACCTGGGTGTGGCTGTGCACACCTGTAGTCCCAGCACTCTGGAAGGCTAAGCAGAAGGATCTCAAGTTCGAGCCCAGCCTGGGAAATTCAGTAACCTACTGAGACCCTGTTAAAAAAATAAAGGCTGGGAATGTAGTTCATTGCATTGCCCAGTCAACCTCCAGTACCAAAACCAACAGTTGTTTAGTTAGAACACCCCTGACTCAAGGCAACAATTAGCTAAAAGGCAAAACCACAAACAAAGCAGAAACAAGGAAATGACCAATGGTTGACCATTTCATGCAACAGTGACACTGGCTACCAGAACACAGGTTGTCAGCACACTTGTCCTCATCATCATTAGGACAGTGCTGGAGGTGACCTTTCAATAGTGAATGCCACTAGAAATAGAGTGTGTCAAGTGTCCAATCAAGTGTCCAAGAAGACCCACATTTCCTTCCAAGAGGTAAAATGCCTGCATATGAGAACACCGGACCCTGAAGTGAAGGAGGTAACTGTCAAGGCACTTCAAGGCCTCTCTGGGAATAGCTGGCTTCTGTCACATCAAGATACCTGGGTTTTGCCTAGTGAGGTTTTGAAGAGGGAAAAAAAGGATCATTAGAATGGACCAACAAACACCTGGAGGCTTTGAAGACTTTAAAAACCAACCTTACCTAGACTTCTGTCCTGGGATTGCCTGATACAGAGAAGCTTTTCATCCTATATGTCCCAGTGTCTAGGAGATGTCCTCTGGCCAGAGGCCCATTTCTCCACATTGCGGCACTGGCATGTCCCAGCTGTCTCAGAACAGTGGCTGCAGCAAGCCACTTGTTGAGACAAGCTACTAAGTTGTCCTTGAGCCAGGTTTTGGAAGTACAGACCCCTCACCAGGTTCAAGCCATCTTTGAGTGAAAAGGTATCCGTGGATGACTAGAGGCTGGCTGTTGCAATATCAGGCTGTCCTGCTATTAAAGGCAGTTAAATTAGATAAAAATTAATGTACAATTCAAGAAGGACTGGGCCCTTAAGGAAGCCAGCCAAAAATAAAATAAAATAAAAGTATCAGAATTGTGGTTGGAGGTGTCGCTGAAGAAGACCAGACCTCAAGATAAAGATGCAATGGCCAGACCTACATGCATCCATAACAGATAAGCAGTAACTTGGAATTATAACTGGTGTCATCTGGCCAAGAAAAACTCAGCCACCAGTCGCCCAGGTGGATGACCAGAGCATCCAGACCCATCCCTTCCCCAAAATGCCTTTGTTCTTTCCATGTATCCTTGCTACACAACCCACTTCCCTATTGGGTCAATATTAGCTAAGCAGCTATGCTTGTAATCCAATAGGTTGATTATAGTTTGACCCATGCTGTACCCACATTGTGACTTTGCTGTGCAAATTATCCCTGATAAAGAGCCTTAGTGGCAACCCGCTTTTGGGTCTCATCCTGGCTCTCAGGAGCTATCTCTCAATTAATCTTTCATACTCTTAACCTCTGTTGTTCCTTGGAATTCATTCTTAGATTTCAGGGCACAGGAATGCAGTGTTATCTGACATCTAGCAGGTTGGGAGTTATAGTTTCCCACCTGTATCATTGTGACATCACCTTGAGGGTGATATAAACCCAGTCTCCCTACACCTAGCAGGGAATACTCAAGTGGAGATTGTCCTTTCAGATGATTGTGTGGGAATTATTGAACAGGTCTATTCAAATCATATGTTGTTGGTATATATAAAAATCCTTAAATCCCAAAGTTCATAATCTACAGAGCCATCCCTCTTAAGGACACCTCAAAAGCAACAGCAGTTATGGTTTTAGTCCCACCATTTTCATGGAGACACAGGAGCTGTTAATCAAGCAGCTGCTTCTGCTGAAGTTCCACTGAACTATTGTCCTGATAGCTGTCCTAGATGTCCCTGATCACTCCAAAGGCAGGACATACTTGCTGCAGCAGTCTTGAAACACCAATCCCAGGTGACTTGGCCCGTGACCACTTCTGATGACCCTGCCCTGTAATCACCGGATCTTCCTCTATCATTACTACTATCTCTGAAGAGTTAAGAGACCAGTGGCAGACACCAATACCTGAAAAAAATCATGGAGATTGATGGTGAAGGTCAGTAGTAATACACTGACAGAGACCACAGAGAGAAGTAGTGTTGACTGATGGTGAACGTTGACTGGCATAGAACCCCAGAGAGGCAGCGTAAGCTGCTGGAATAGCTCCAGAAAGCTTCCAAAAGGGCTATGGAACTTGGCTGTTGAGGAAACTAGGAGCTGGCGAGATCTGAAACACCATGTGCTGAGAGTTATTAGCACACTCAAAGCTCAGAGCTGTTAATAGAGCTGCACTTTGAATTTCCACCTGAGCTGAGCAAAAGAACAATTAGCTGAGTGTCAGACCTCCTTCTATGCACTTCCTATACATTCACCCATTTAATTTTCGCAGTAGCCAAATAGTCTGAGTCTATGGCAAGGGTGACGAGGGTTATTCTATGGTCTCCATCTACTGAGCAGAACTCTATGGTCCTAGTTTAGCTCAGTGTTGTCCAATAGAAATAAAATGTGAATCACAGATATAGTTTTAAGAAAACAAACAGCCCATTTTTTAATGGACAAAGGCTTAATATAAATTTTACTCAAGAAGATATGTAGTTAGGGATTACAAATGGGCGGAAGAAACCATTGTGAGGACTGTGTTAGATATGTTCTTTGTCTTGATGGTAACAATAGTTTCACACTCATTGTGATAAAATTTCTGAAGTTAGATACTTTAGATGTGTACTTAATTGTATGTCAATTATTCTGTGGTAAAGCTGTTACAAAAATGTAAACAGGTGAAATTAATTTAAAATATATTTTTAAACCCAATATATCCAAAATATGAAATCAAAGTAAAAATTGTTGAGAAATATTATATACTGATTTTCCACATAACCTTTGAAATCTGGTGACTATTTTATACACACAACACATATCAATTCTCATAGCAACTTTTCATCAGAAATTCTTGGTCTGTATTTTTAAAAAATTTACAATCAAAAAGTTAGAGTACATATTAAGTTGTTCTAAACATATTGAAAGGTTTTCAAGTAGCTGTTATTTTTTTTCTTGTCTTTTTTTTTTTTTTTTGAGAGTCTAACTTTGTAGTGCAGGCTAACCTTGAACTCACTATATAGCTCAGGCTGGCTTCAAACTCATGGCAATCTTCCTGCCTCAGCCTCCTGAGTGCTGGGATCACAGGTATGTACTATCATACCCAGCTTCCAGTAGCTGAAATAAATAGTTTAATTCCATCCCATTTTCCTTTAAGTCAATGATAAAACCAATGAGTAATAAAACAACAGCACTGGCATAGTGCCAGAGGTTCCTTTGGACTGGATCTAGTGGCAGGGGGGCCTAAGTCATTGCACCCACTGTACTCACTGCTCATGACCTCTCCACAAAAGAAAGGCAGCAGTGATTGCACAGAAACAAGGGATTTAGCCTATGTAACTGCTAGGCCTCCTTCACAAGATACAGCCTGTAAAAACCAAACCAAGCCAAGCCAAACCAAACCAAACCAAGCCAAACCAAACCAAAGCAAGTCAAGCCAACAAAAAGACCAAGCTGTGGTGACTGGGTTTCCCTTGGGCGACCAGGGTCTTACAATGGCTGGAAAGACCTCCCTTTGTCACTAGCTAGGATGGATCCTTGCCTCATTTATTATGGAAGTTAAAACTTAATTGGAAAATAAGAGAAAATGAAGGCAGAGGACAAGCTCTGATGAAAGATCAATCCCCTAGCAAAGGAAAGGAAGAGGAAACTCGGGAAGGGGCTGCAGTTTGAGGAACTGAAGAGGATCATACTGACGCATTAAAAAAGGATGGGTCTAACTTTCAAGGCTGTGTTGGGCGTGGGCTAGGCACTGGTGATTTCCTATGGGATCATGAGTATAGCGTTTTTGAAACTTCTTTCTTATGTTTTAGGGGATTTCTTCCTATTGTAAGGTATAGATTAGCTATTCTTATCCTAAATGATCGCTTCACTAAAAGTGGAGCTATAACCACACCCCCCACTATTATAGCATATATAGTTTTTGCAGCTAAGAGTAGGAAACAAGGGGAGAGCGCATCTCATACATTGTCAGCAAGGAAAGAGAGGGAAAAATGATTGGTATGTAACAGGGCATGGATTAAGGCCTGAGCATCTGTCCTCACCCCCAGTGTTCTTATCCCCATTAGATTTTCTGTCCTATCACATGTCTGACATTTCCCACACCCGCCTCCACTGTCGTGGCCTGTGAATGAGCCCCTAGGTCCTCTGTCCTCCTTTTGGAAGTGTTGGGCCTTCTCCCAGAATGGCAAGGAGCAGCACATCCATGGTCATTCATTGCTGGAGAGAAATATCAACTGGCATGGAAGATCAGGTCTGGCTCCTTTGGGGACAGTTAGCCAGTGACACATCACCCAAGGCAGCAAGTTAGGTGGCACTGAAGCTAGAATCTCAGAAGACCAGGCATCAACAGTTGCAGTTTGAGAGCAAACTGTAAAATTCTTCAAGGTGTGTTGGTATCCCCTACATACGGGTCTATGGTCACAAAAAAGACTATGATGTGCTAGTCGTGGATCTTCTGGGACTCAGCCTTGAAGACTTCTTTAGTTTCTGTTCAAGATGGTTCACAGTGAAGCCAGGTGCATGCCTGTAACTCCAGCACTTGGGAGGTTGAGGCAGGAGGATCATTGTGAGTTTGAGACTAGCCTGGGCTACAAAGTGAGCTCAAGGCCAGCCTGAACTGCATAGTGAGACCCTGTCTCAAAAAGACCAAACAAAAAATGCTTCACAATGAAAACTATACTTATGTTAGCTGATGACATGATCAGTAGACTTGAATATGTGTGTACAAAGAATTTTATACAGAGACATTAAACCTGGTAGCCTGCTAGTGGGCAGCAGGAGCAGGGAGGTGCATCTTTCAGTCACCTCAGCAGCAGCGGTAGTAGAGGTTGCAGTGGCGAAGACTCTCCCCACGCCCAGGTTTGGTGTGACTGGTGCAGACTGGTGCAGCAGAGGTAGTGACCACATGTGTCCATGTGTCACCTTGCTGCTGTGGCAGCCACAATTGTTCCCACTGCCCCCACTAAGCTGTGACATCACCTAGTACTGAGTCCAGTTACCCTGCTGCTCCTGCTGCACTGAGGAACTTTTCAGTCTGGAGATGGGACCCCAGCCAGCACCGCTGCACGCAGCCTGCCAGATGCAATTTATTGAGAATACATTTGATATTATTGGTTCAATCTGCAGATGCAGAGCTCTGGGATGGGAGGTAGAGTATGTTATTAATGACACTGGTTGTGAGGATTATGTCATCACCATTATGGTTATCATGGTTTTAGGTTCCAGGCAGAGAGTATAGGAGCCTTTGACTTATTTGACTATTTGGGAGTTAGCAGGGCATGTGAGGGGGTCGAGCATGCCTTCACTGATGAGGAAGTGTGCTTACTTAGCTGGAAGAGTGGGGAGTAGCTAGGCAAAGGGTGGAGTGGTCTCCTCTGAGGCCTGTACATAGGACGGTGTTGGATGCCCTTATGGTTTGTGTCTGGATGTCCCCCCAAAGCCTCATGCAGTCCTGGGGGCAGGTTATAGAGTTTGTGATTGATCCATGGTCCCATGCTGGGGTTATGGGTGTGAGTGCTACACCTGTCCTGGGGCAGGGAGCCTGCCTACAACACAGGGACAGAGGCTTGCTCTTTCTGTGCCTTTCCCTTTTTTGCTCTTGTTGCTTTTGCTGTCTTCCACCGCCATGAACTGTTGCCCTCTGCCTCGTGCCACTGCCTGGGAGCCAGCCAAGAACGGACTGAAACCTCCACAAGCTGTGGAGCTAAATAAATCTTTCTTTCTTTAATTCTTGGTGTCAGGTATTTTGTCTCAGCGATGAGAGAAAAGTAACCAATACAGATGCGAGGTAGGGACTAGGCATTGCTAGGGAGGGAGGGGTCAAACCAAGTCTAGGTACCACACTCTGTCTGCACCCTGAGCCATAGCCAAAGGCCAACAGGATCGGCAGGAGGTACACAGTTATCACCAGTGTGTCTACTGAGCTGTGGGTCCCAGTGCTTCTGGTGCTCCGAGCCCCCAAAGTGATCATGGTTCCCAAGGAGGTCCGTGGTGACATTTCTGGGCTGAGTAAACAGCTCTAGCAGTTAGCTGGCAATGGCTCCAGCTCTAGTTCCAGCTCTGGTTTGCAGGGCATTCTGGGAAGGGCCAGTGAGTGTTCCCAGCAGCTCCTGTGGCCAGGCTGCAAAGAACTCCTTACTCAGGTCTGATATGCTAGAGAATGTTAGCACCTCTTGGTTCTGGGCCAGGCCCAATGCTGGTCTTCATCAGCCAGAATCCTGTCATGCTCAGCTAAAGGTTGGTGGCTGTGGGGGGAAGCATGAGGCTGTAGCAGGATCAGTAAGGGCATCTTTCAGACACCTACTGGCTACTGGGGTGGAAGAAACTGCTAACACTGCTCCTGTCTTTAATTGCACATTTGATATGTTTTTACAGTGGATTTTTGCATTGATTTCTTTTTTTTTTTTCTTCTTTTTTTTTTTTTGATACAGGCTCTCCCTATGCAGTTCAGGCTGGCTTTGAGCTCACTATGTATCCCAGGCTGATCTCAAACTCACAATCATCCTCCTGCCTCAGCCTCCCAAAGTGCTGGGATTATAGGCATGTGCCACCATGTCCAGCTTTGCATTGATTTTGATTGATCAAATTATTGCACTAAATATTATCTATCTTGATTACTGAGGGTTTTTGTTCCTTGTCTCCTTGAATTTTTGCATAAAGGCAACAGTTTCACTCATGTATATCGCAGTCACAGTTCTTTTTGGGGAAGAGCTGATCAAAGAAGGTCCTCAGCTTTTTGAAGTTTGTTTTAACTGGGGCTGTGTGCATATGCAATCTGGGCCAGGCATCATTTTTCTTTGTGGATGATTTTGTTGTTAAACTGTATTTTAATTAATCTCAGTCAGCAATACTGATGAACAATGAAAATAGCTATCATATAGCTCTTGGTAGGTGCTGATCTCCCTTCTATGCACTGTACATATAATAACCCATGTAATTATAGTAATAACCAAATAATCAAAGACTATGACAGGGCTTATTCTTGTAACTCAGTCAAAAATCTATGGTCCAAATCTTCCCAGCAGAATTCTAGAGGCATGGTCAAGAACTTCAGGGAGG
The DNA here is from genome assembly GCA_004027595.1 of Dinomys branickii. Taxonomy (NCBI): domain Eukaryota; kingdom Metazoa; phylum Chordata; class Mammalia; order Rodentia; family Dinomyidae; genus Dinomys; species Dinomys branickii. Next base: position 55,259 of record PVLD010009822.1, on the reverse strand, counting down.
TTCATAGTTATTTTAATGCAGCGCTGCTCCTGAGCCTTGATCCAAAAAACAGCAGCCTCAGCCAAAACTGGGAAGTTTTATTTAGTGACCCGGGACTCTTCCCAGATACCCATTCATTAAGGCTGAATGTGGATTTCGCTCACACAAAGGCCAGCGATAGCCAGGGCCTCAGGTGCTGCTGACCTCTCACCAGTGGGCTTGAGCATCCTGATGCCTGGGCTCTGTCCTGGTGGGGTCAGCAGCCACACACACAGGTCTTCCCTGCTACACAACTCAGGGCTAAGAAAGGAATTAGGATCCTCAAGACAGAAGCAACATATTAGGCAAAAGGGAGTCAAAGAACAGGAACATTCCCTGGACCCACTCACATTAACAGCGCTCCTAACTCCTTTAGTGAAATGTTCCAACATGCTTCATTCCGCTCCCCAAACACGCCAGCTTTTCCAGCCAGAGAAACCTTGTAAAATCTGATCTAGGCTCTGTTTTCATCCTCATGGATCTGCCCACTAGGCTTCTGTTCATGGACAGGAGCCGGCACTTGATCCAGAGGTAGACACAGGCTCTAAAGCCACAGTGATGGAGCCAGTGCGAGGCCTGGGTGACCTCTGAGGGACCCACGATTACTCACTCAAACTGGCTGCTCGTCCAGTGCACACTGCTTAAGAGGAAAACAAAGCAGTGATCATTCTGGCTCCAACATACCTCTGGAATCCGAAGGGCAAACGGAGCTGCTCAATAAAAAGCGGGGCAGGCGCGGGAGGGGGCGGGCACCGGGCTGGGCTGTGTTGCTGGGGTCCTCCACTTGGGCTGTCGGGGGGCGTGGCTCCAACGCCAGCAAGCCTGGATGCCAACAAGCATCCCACAGCGGACTCCCACACAGACACCGTCCCCTGGATGATAAGTAGGAGTTTCTTCCCTAGGTCTCTTAACATCACATCTCCCGTCCTGTGTGTTGGGTGCCCTGGGCCCTGTTGTTTGTCCCCTGGCTTTTTCTGAGCTCCTGAGGCTTTGGTAGTTCCTCCTGGGTTTACCAGATGCAAAACTTAATCGATTTGTCTCTGTCTAAAGGGGTCACCAGTCTGCACATTAGCCAGCACGGCTGCGCGGAAGATGGGACAGCCCAGATCAGGTAGTGCCAGGAAGTCTTTGACGGTTGCCCAGAGAAGCCCAGAGAAGCCCAGAGAGCTGCGACACACAGCAGAGCCGCTCTCTGTAGGAAGCCTGAGGAGTAGGAAATGAAAACTGAATGCTCCTGGAGAACCCTTACAAACCAGTTTGGGGATTTTGCGGCCTCTGCACAGCTCTCTGCCGCCCTCTGCAGGACTCTTAATCTTCTGCGCATATGTTCCCACCTTCCCAGCAGACATTGTCTCTCTCCTCCCAGGCCAGGAGTAAACAGTCTGATTTGTAGACAAGGAAACTTGACTTAGGGGCTGGTGGGACAGAAAGGGGTGGGGGTATGAGCAGTGCGATATAGTAAATAGTGTTCTTATCCTGAGTCGCTTCCTTTAAGGTGGGTGTAATAAAGCCTGACCTGGGCTGGGGACATAACTCAGGGTTAGAGCCGTTGCTGAGCATGTGTAAGGCATTTGCTATGCCAAGAGCAATGATTCTACGAGCCCAGACTAGATGGTGTCAGAGTTTCTGAAGTGGCCCTTGCTGACTGGGCCCCTCCCTTGAGGGGAGGGGGCTCAGTTTATTAGTAAGCTGTCTATTTCTCTGGTTCACAGTCCCAACTCAGCTCTATCTTGAGTAATTTATTACATGTATTTATTTGGAGATGGGGTCTCCTTATATTGCCCTGGCTGACTTCAAACTCCTGGGATTGGCCGGGTATGGTGTTACGCGCCTATAATACTAGCACTTGGGAGGCTCAGGTTGAGGCTCTGGATCACTGTGAGTTTGAGGCCAGCATGGGCTACACAGTGAGACTCTGCCTCCAAAAGAACAAAAAAGCCCAAAGAACAAAACAAAACAAAAAAACAACTCCTGGGGTTAAGGGAGCCTCCCAAGTAGCTGGAACTTGAGGAACAGAGTGCCTGGTTTTAGTGTTTTATACAGAAGCAAACTTACCGCAGAAATTCTGAAGGTGTTTGGTTTGGGGTTGCAGGCTCCTCTCTGTTGGCAGAGCAAATAGCTTATTGTGGACAAGGACACTTCCGGAGAATGCTTTTCTCCCTGGACAGATAGCTCTTTGGTCCTTGGGACTTTCCTAAAAGTGCTCCCACTGTAGGCCTTTGCTCTTTTTCTGCAGTTTTCTTTTTTTTCCTTCTTTCCTCCCTTTATTTCCTGCAGTTTTCCTCTCATCCATCCGTGGACGTATGTAGCACTTTGTAATTCCCCATTCAGTATCTGTTCCAGCTAGATTGACACGCTGGCAGGACACAGGCCAGTTGTCTCATTCCTCCATGTGCCCAGTACTGCTCAAGCGTGGACATGTGTGTGGCCAGTGGAGGCCCAGCCTGGGGAGAGACGCATGCGTGTGTGTACAGGACAAGCAGCTGGTGCTGGGCCAGAGCAGAGGTGCGTGTGCCCTCGGGGAACCCAGGAGGAGCAGGGGTCTGGGGAAGGCTCCCCTGAGCAGGTGACTTGTGGGCTGGTGCTACGGGCAAGGAACAGATAGGCCAAGACAAGGAGACTTCAGTTGTTGGTGTGTTTGAGGAACAGCCAGGTTAGGAGGTGAGGCTGGTGTGGGCAGTACGGGGTGAGATCGGCAGTGAGACAGGGCCTTCCAGGCCTGTGAGGAGTTTAGGTTTCACTCTAAATCCAAGTAGAAGCTACTAAGATTGCACTATTCAAAGGGCCTTCCCACCAAGATGGGCATGTTCTGTAATTTACATGAACAATACAGAAGTCATTAGCTTCCCTGTGTGGTCACTAGGAACTGCTGGGTCCAGAATTCTGGCAGTGAGGAAGAGAGGGAGTGGGTTTTTTGTTTGTTTGTTTTTATTTTTCCTTTTTGGTACTGGGGTTTGAATCTAGGGCTTTCACACTGAGCCACACCCTCCCCCTTTTAAATCTTATTATATCTTATTTTGAGATAGGGTCTCACCAAGTCACTAAGTTACCCAGGCTGGGTTCAAACTTGCAACCCTGTTGCCTCAGCCTCCCAGAGTGCCAATTCTGGCTTCAGCTTTCTTTAATTATCATTAGTGTGGTACACTTGTGTCTATCATTTTACTTTTAGTTTATTTATATCTTTATATTTTAAGTGGATTTTTGGTAGCTAGCATGTTTTGCTTTACAAAATAGTCAGATTTCTGTGCCGGAGATATAGCTCAGTGGCACAAGCACCTACCTGGCAAACGTGAGGTCCTGAGTTTGATTCCTGGTACAAAAAATAGTCAGATTTCTGCCTTTTAATTAGCATGTTTAGCCCATTACACCTAATGAGTATTAATATGATTCGTGTAAATATATGATTATGCTGTTTATTTTCTATCTGCACCTCATGTGTGTTTGTTTTTCTTGTTTTGTATCAGTTGGTATCTGGGGGTGATGCTTTCCCTTTGTCTCCTTTTTTAAGCTTGTTCACTGCAACTCTTAATAGTTGCTGTAGGGTTTATGGCGTACATTTTTATCTTAGTCTAATTTACTTTCAAGGGATGATTCGTTCACATATTAGTAGAACTTCACAATGGTATATTTCCAGTTCTCTCCCCCTGGCCTTTGTGACACTGTTGTCTCACATTGTCCCTGGCTTTCGTTATAATGAAATGATTACAATTTAGTTCAAAAATGTTATTTTTTTCTCCTTTAAACAGTGGAATGTCCTTTAAAGAGATGTATGTAATAATAGTAAGTCTTTATATTTATCCACATAAATATCTTCATTTTTTCCTTTATATGGATCCAGCTTTCCATCCGAGATAATTCCTGCTTGAATGACCTCCATTACTATTTCTTATAGTGAAGGTCTGGTGATGGAGTTTTTGGTGTTACTGTGTACAGCAGAACAGTCTCTACTTAATTTTCTTTTCTGATAGGTATTTTTGATAAATGAAGGATTCTGGGATGAACCAATTGTTAAAGTCTGGTGCTTGAAAACTGCCGCCCCATTGTCTATGCTGCACTGCCTCTATGAGAAATCTGTAGCGTTCTTATCCTTTTTTCTATGTAGATGCATTTTTTTTCTTCTAGCCACTTTAAAATTTTTGTCTTAAATTTTTGGACTTTTTAAAATTTTTGTTTGACATTTTTGATGATTCTGATCTGCCTTCATATAGTTTTTTTCATGTTTCTGTGGTATACAATATTCATCAAATTAAAATTTTCTGCCAGTAATTTCTTTAATTCCATCTTTCTCTCTCCCAGGGCCTCCATGGATGTGTGTATTTTACCATTGGAAGGCACCTCATAGGAATCACAGCGTTCTATTCATTGACTTTGTTTCTAGTCTTTTAACTTTCTCTTGGTTTTGGATAGCTTCTAGCACTATGAGATCAAGAATGACCCGACCCAGAAGTGGGGCTTTGAAAGGTGTTTGGGTCAGGGAGGCATCGTACTCTCCCAAGAATTAAACTGCAGTGAGGTGGAGTCTGGTTGGAAGAGGCAGGTCAGTGGGGCCGGGACTGGAAAGGGTCTCTGTCCCTTCCTGGTTCTGGTCTTTTCTCTCTGCTTCCTGGCTGCCACACATGAGCAGATTTCCTCTACCAAACTCTTCCACCATGGCCTTCATGCCCCGGAGCCAGCTGACTATGGACGGAGGCCTCTAAAACTGTGAGCCCGAATAAACCTCTCTACCTCCTTGGAGTTGTAGGCGTTTCATGTTTGTCCTAGTGATGAGTGACTAAGACACCAGGTCTTCAAGTTTTCTCATGTTTTCTTCTGCAATTCACAATCTGTCATCAATCATATATACATTGTATGTATATATGTGTTGCCCACAGGCATTGTAGTTCTTGATGTTTGTTTTTGTTTTTAAAAAGACCGTCTGTGTATTTACCAAACATGCGTGACCTTTGCTCTACCTTCTTGCGTGTACAAAGTCAAGGCGGCATTAGTACAACTGCTTCAATGTCTTTGCTGTTTATTTTTAAAATCTGTGTCAATTTTGAATCAGTTTTGATTGGCTGATATTCTCCCTATTATAGATCATATTTTCCCACTTGTTTTCATGCCTGGTAATTTGTTCTTAAATGCCAAGATAGTGTGGATTTTATCTTGCTGGAAGCCAGGTATTTTTGTTTTCCTATAGGTTACTGAATTTTGTTCTGAGACATGGCTCAATTACTTGGGGGCAGTTTAATTTATTCCAAGTTGTTAAGAAGTATTTATTTTTACTGGAAGCTATGGGAGCATTAAGTTTAGGGTTAATTTTATCCACTATTCCCACAAACTCTTCTGAACACTCCAACCAATGCCCTATGAATTATGAGGTTTTCATATTTGATGAGGTTAGGCATTATCCTCAGCCCTGAATTTTCTTCTGAGATTGCTCTCTTTAGTCTTTGTGGGTGTTTTGTTGTTGTTGTTGGCTTCCTGTAGTTTCTTCATGCGCATGTGTGTGTGATCACCAATCAGAACACTTAAATCAGATTTGCTGTCCTGTTTAGCTCTTCCTCCAGCTGCCGGGATCCTGAACAGCTCTATTTCTTCAGCCTGTGGAAGCCATGGGTCTCTGCATTCTCGGCTCCCTGAGCCCCAACCTGGAAACTTCCCACGCAGTAATCTGGGGGCCCTTGTAGGGCCCTTGTAGATAGGGGCCTTCTTCCCCTTCTCCCATGGGCCACTGTCTTTCATCGTCTGATGTCCAATGACTCAAAAGAAATTTCCTATCTTTGTACTGTTTTTTTTTTTTTTTAACTTATTTGAGGCAGAAGAGTTAATCAGGCTAGAATCTCTAGTTGCTTTTTCTTTTTTTATATCTTTATTGAGATGAGGTTCCAATTAATTTCAAGTTCACTGGTAGGCATAGTCTTCGAAGTTAGAGCCTGAGGTTTGTTCTGACTTCAAGTGAGCTCTTCTTAGCTGTCTTTTTCCCAGGTTCTTTCTGATAAACTAGCTTATATTCTTCCTGAAGCAACCAGCCTTCCCTTAATTGCTTTTCACGACAAGCTCAGTTGATTCAAGAGTGCCTTAGGTTTGAACTTCTTCACAGTCAGTTGCAATGAAGAAAATTTACTAAGCTACGGTTCTGGAATGGGGCAGAGACAGTGGCAACTTTTCCAAGTGATACCCTTGCTTTGGGAGGTGGTTGCACGTGCACATGTGTGTGTGTGTGTGTGTGTGTGTGATATTCTCAGCTTGCTTCTTATAGCATGAAGCCTGTGCTTTATGGGAGTCTCAGGATTCTCAGCATGCTGTACTCAAGGCAGAACCTGTATCACCTGAGTAGGAGCTGAGTGGAAGAAGAAAACCTCAATCTATTGCTCAATCACTTGGAACGTGGCTTCCGAAACAGGTAGCTGGAATGAGAAAAAAATACCGATGGATCGTTCCTCTTGGGAAGACACCATAGTCCTTGCTTGGTATCTCCACATGGAGAGGGTGCCCTGCACCCACCTGGAGCGGCATTTCTGTCACATTGGGAAAACCAACTGGGGAAGAAGGGAGTAGGTTACAGTTGAAATGTCTAGACTCTCCCTATCCCGCCACTAAGTTTTAGTAAATTTTCTTGTATATATTTCTTTATGTGTTGTATGTCCTTAAGACCATTTTCAGATACAAATGAATGAATGAATAATCCTATCTTAAAAATTCACACACACACATGCACCCAATGCATTAGTGTAGTGCTGGAAATGGAGCTCCTCCTGGTCTTTGCAATAGGTTTTGACTTTTTTTTTTTTTTTGCCTTTTTGAGACAAGGTCTCACTGTGCAGTTTAGGCTGGCCTTGAGCTCAGTTTGAAGCAGGCTGGTCTCAAACTTGCAATGTTCCTTCTGCCTCAGCCTCCTGAGTGCTGGGATTACTGGAGGACACCACCATGCCCTGCTCCAACAGGTTTTGAAATTTTAGATGTAGCTATCTAGCTGCATGCTTACATTATCTATCACTGCTGGAAGACCTGAGAACAGAAGCTCCAGTGAGTTGAACCTGCTGTCTTCTTTTAAAAAGCTTTTGTACATCAAAGGAAATCACCAATAGAGTGAAAAGACAACCCACAGAGTGGGAAAAATTTTTAGCTAACTGTCCCTCCAACAAAGGACTTCTATCTATAATATACAAAGAATTGAAAAAATCCACCCCCTCAAATTCAAAGCGCCAATCCAAATATGGGCATCTGAGATGAGTACGCACTTCACAGATGAAGAAATACAAATGGCAAATGAATACTTGAAAAAAAGTTCAACATCATTGGTTATTCAAGAGATGCAAATTAAAACAACACTGAGATTTCATCTCACCCCAGTAAGAATGGCTTTCATCAAGAAATCAACCAACAACAAAGGCTGGAGGGGCTGTAGGAAAAAGGAAGACTTCTCCACTGTTGGTGGGAGTGTAGACTGGTACAACCACTTTGGAAATTAGTTTGAAAATTCCTAAAAAAACTAAGAGGTTCCATTTAACCCAGCTATCCCTCTTCGTGGTATTTTCTCAGAAGAATTAAAAACATCATACCACAGTGACATATGTGCACCCATGTTTATAGCAGCACAATTTGTCATAGGAAAATCTTAGAAACACCACAAATGTCCATCAATCGAGGAATGGATAAAAAAGATGCAGTATTTTTATACAATGGAGTACTACTCAGCTGTAAATAAAGGGTAAACTTGAGACATTTATAGGGAAATGGATGTGACTTGAGTGCTTATAAGTGAAATAAATCAGTCTCACATGTGTAAACATCACATAGTCTCCTTAGTGTAAGAAGATGAAAGAATAATTAAGACCCAAAATGTACAATAGATATTGTGAAATGGTAAGAAAATGCTCAAAAGGAAGTGAAACTGGATGGAGAAAGGAGAAAAGAAAGAAGGGAAAAGGAAAAAAATATATGTACACACATACATGAGATAGTTAAGATAGGTATACAAATTGCTATTTGCTCATTGAAAGGAAAGGTATATACCTATATTGCTTGAGGAATTTTTCATGCCTATATCTTGTAATATGAGCATGTTGAAGAACAATATGCAATATATTAACTATTGTTACTTTCCTATGATCTTGTTTTGAAATTTTATATCATTTCTTTTATTATTTTTCTTTCCTTTAAAAAATTAAATTATATTCAAAGTTAAAAAAAAAAAGAAAAAAACTAGCCCAGTGTATTGGTGCACACCTGCAGTCCCAGCACTTAGGAGGCTGAGGCAGGAAGATTGCTATAAGTTTGAGCCTAGCCTGGGCTACATAGTGAGTTCAAGGCCAGCCTGGATATAGAGCAAGACCCTGTCTCAAAAGAAAAAAGAAAAGAAAGAAAACCATTCTTTTTTGTTAGTCATCTTAGCAAAAGAGAATAAAACTCTTGTTATCTTGAAATTTAATTTTCTTAGCTCTTTAGAGGTGACTAGCGCTCACACAAACAAATAGGCTGTTCCCTTTTAGGGTTGGATTTATTCTTTCCCCCACATCAGAGGACTTGGAAATGCAGAAAACAGTTACTGGCTCGCTTCCTGCGTGCATGCCACCTGGTGGCCAATTTTGTGTAGAACACTTTGAGCTTGGATTATATTGGGTGGCTTCTGACCCCCTCCAGTGTTAAGAGGGTTTTGCCCTAGCTGGATGCCATTTCACTTTTGATAAGATGATTTTCGACCCAGGGAGTATGACTGTTCTTTGCAAAGAACCAGACTTGGAGCTTGTTAGCTAAGGGGTTAGCTTGACCTGGATGTATAGTCACAGCTGCTGCTGTCTGGCATTTCCTGAGTAATGCGTCAGGTTTGGGCTTCAGGTCAGAGTATTCAAGGTATGTGCTTCCCTGGTCTGTAGCTCAGCCTTCCCTCCAGTTCAGTGTTCAAAGTCACCATCATGGTTTTGGACTCACGCACTGATCACAGCAAATTTGGGTGGTAATTATAAAGATGCTAGGGGCATCTTAATATTCTCTCTCGGTTTTGCCAGGCATGGGTGAAAAGGTCGAGAAGAGTCCGGTTTTGGCCTCACTGTTTTATACCCAGACCTTTAAAGTGTATGTCCCTCATTCATGCCCCTCCTTTTTGGGGTTGCTACTAGCTCAGAGTGTTTTTTCTCTATCTAAATGAGTGGTGAAGGATCACATTAATGATTTGCAAGGAGTTATTCTCACTGGACAACACCCTTCCAGCACAAGGTGTCCACTGTGGTTCATCCACTGCAGGTGTATCAGTGGTTTATTGTCTTTGGCTCAGAGAGAAGCTTATAAACTCAGACTCATGAGCTGTGTTCTGGGGTCCATCTAACTGGACTGGCTAATCAGTCCAGGGATTCCAGGTTTTTTTTTTTTTATCTTACCTTATCTGTGAAGGATCATTTAGAAAAAAAATTCAACCTCATCTCTACTGCCTTCTCACTTTCCAGGAAGTTTCCCATATGAAGAGGCCTAAAATGGTCACATTTGAAAAATTTGAATTTAGGGACCCTGAGTATCAAGGCTGGGTCCATACTGAGTGAGGCCATCCGTGAAGCCGGAATCTTTTCACTCTAAGAAATGATGGATGACATGATGGTTTCCCCTTTTTCCATGAAAATTGGGCACAGGGAAATACTCTGCTAGAAAGATCTGCCTCTCATCCTTGTGTGGAATCCTTCTGCAGAGCTCTTAGCTCCTTCACTGACCAGCTTCCTCAGCTGAGTAGCTGCTTTCTGGCTTGGTTCCTGGTGAACTTTTTACAGTCTTTTTTTTTTTTAATCCTTTTCATGAGTTAACAATTCTTAATAGTAAATTTTTCTAGTTCAAGTTACTGGCTTGTTGTAAAGTTTGTCTTTTGGCTCAGCTTTGATTGAAACAATAACAGCATCAAAAGATGGCCTGGAAAACAGAGGTGTGGGCCAGAGCAAGTCCATGGTGTGGCCTGTCTCTGCTGGAGGGTGCAGGTGGGCTGGAGGACATTCTAGAGTGAGGCGATGATTCTCTGAGGATGTGGTGGGAGCTTGTCTGGATAAGCAGAGGCTGAGAGATTTACATTTGAGCTAATAAACTTTCTCACACATCGCTCCTCTCGCAGTCTGGAAAATGGAGTCCTGGGCTAAGCAGACACCTTCTTTAAGCTCACCCTATGGAAGAGAAAGGGAACCTGGTGGTCAGCAATCTATTGGTGGCTGAGGGCTACATGTATTCCAAAGGGGCCCTACACACCCCATCCTAGGCTGGGGCATGCGGTGCTAAGATTTGGGAGGCCACGGCAACACACAAGGTCAGAGGAAAGTCGCCTACCAAAGAAAGGCAAGGCAGGAGGGTCTGGGCCCAAACTCCAGGGCCTGGAGCTAAGCGCTCATCATGAGGGAATGCCTCCAGTTATGCGAGCTGAGTAACTCTTGTTCTAGAAATGCGGTGGGGACCGCTCTGGATGCAGATGTCCCTCTGGTAATTCTTGGCTATGGGGCAGACAGGGGCGGGGTGTTGGCTGGATCTTCAGATGGGTGGTGGAAATAATTGCTCCACAAGGTCACTTCTTGCTCTAACCCACAGTCAGCCCATGCTAGCCTCAACCTTGGGGGAGACCTGAAGGAACTGAGTTTTCTCTGGAGAGAATGAGTTCCAAGCGTGATTGAGAGAGCAGAAGAAACCTGCAGGGGTTGAGGAGGCCAGATAGAGTTCTTGACCCCTTCCCTACGCTGAGCTGCAATCTTTCACTTCCGGTCTTCTTTCATACTGTTCAGACAACAAGCCTCCTAAGTGGATCTTCTATGCCAAGAACTGATTCAGCTGGCTGTCCTTCCTCAAGTTCACAATTAATTAGTTAACCACCACAGTCCACTCACCCCTTGTAAACTTGATAACCAGACACATTTCCTTAAACTCAGCCCTTCTCTATTTACACGGTCTGCAATTTGCTTGTCTGTGCTGTTAGGTGTCGCTGTCTACTCAAGTAGATAAGCAAGGGTGCCCTGAGATTGGAGCAGGAAGGAACAGGGCAGCTCCAAAGAGCTCCGTTAGTGGTGAGCTAGAGGCCACTTGCATCAACTCAGGAGCACTGATGACCAAGGGTTCCTTTCCTTAACTCTATGATCAGTGCTGCCCCTTGAAAGCAGCCCTTGTGGGACTATTCACACCACGGAAATCAGCACATGCCACACACTGGGGTGCCTTACCTCCTACACACACTCTGAACTGGTTGTGAAACATTTACCAGCAGCACAGCACCCACCATAGTGCCCGCTTAGTGACACTGACTGTGAAGAGAGTTTGGGGCAGTACTGCAGTTTGATTATGGTTTGTTCTTTCCAAAAATTATGTTAAAATTTAATCTCCATGATGAGACATTAAGAGGTAAAAACAGAGCTGGGCATGGTAGTGCACACTGTAACCCCAGCACTCTGTACACTGAAGCAGAAAGATCGCAGGTTCGAGGCTAGCCTGGGCTACAGCTATGTAGTTTATTCAAGACCAGCCTGGACTACATAGAAAACCCCATCTCAACAGGGAGGAAGGGAGGCAGGGTGTGTGTGTGTGTGTGTGTGTGTGAGAGAGAGAGAGACAGAGACAGAGACAGAGACAGAGAGAGAGAGAGACAGAGAGAGAGAGAGAGAGAGAGTGACCGAGAGAGAAAGGAGAAGGAAGGGGGTCAGGCAGGACCTGTAAAAGGTGATTAGAGATCTGTCTTCACAAACAGATTAACTCATTCATCTGATTAATGGATTATTTTGAGAGTGGGTTGGATATATAAGCAGTTTGGCTAGGTCTCTCTCTCTCTCACACACACACACTCACACTTCCTGTCTCTTGCCGTGTGACACCCCACCACGTACAGTTTCGGGACTCTGCCAGCACCTAGGCCATCACCAGATGGTGCCCCACAACCTCAGACCTGTGAGCCAAAGTAAACTTATAACTTACCCAACGTGTGAGCCAGTGCTTCTTAGAGTCAGATGTAGAAGAGTGAAAAATATCTGTCTGCACACTGGAGACCCTCAGGATCCAATCAGGGGCCTGCAGCTCACAGCAATGCCCCAAGCATGTCCAAATCAGGAGGCTGAAGGATCCTTGACGAGAGACCGCAGGATCTGCACCGAAAAGTGCCAAGGCTGAAGAGTCTGTGCCAGAAGGCTGAGTGGTCTGCACTTGAAGCCCAGGAATGACAAGGACTGAAGCTCCCCTGAAGAAAGAAGCAGCCACAGCTCTTTTGAAGAAAGACTGCTGACACACTTCGAAAGAAAAGCAGTTGCAATGGAGCACCTCCAAAGAAGATCAGCTGAAACCCTTCTCTTCCGGTCTTCTTTTATACTGTTCCTACAACCAGCCTCCTGAAGCGGCTCTTCCATGCCCAGAACCATGCTGTCTCAATTCAGCTGGGTGTTCCCACTCAAGCTGACAATGAATTAGTCACCACAAGACAGCCCTTGTCAACTTGATAACCAGACACATTTCCTTAAACCATAGTCTCCTGTAGGATATTTTTAAAGAATTAATGTGTCTTGATCTATTGAGATTCACATTAATATAACAAGTACATATGTATAATTCTTACTGCACTCATTTCCACACCAGAAACAAATATTCAAAGGGTTATCAAAACTCAAAATTAAAACCACAGTTCCTTGACTAAATAACCTGACTACAAACAAGTCTCTAAAAGCTATGAATGTACATCCTTGACAACAATTCCCTTCGGTCTTTCCCACTTTATTCCAAAATCATTTATTTCATTCACAATCTATACTCTAAAAAATGCATTGAATACTAATCAATGAGTAAAATATTAAAAAGCAAACAGAAAAGGAAAATCACACCTGTGAGTAAAAACTTAGTAATTTATTTACAAAGTGCAATACACCAACACAGTGCATCCACATGAAAACATATGGCTTCTCAAGTTTTAAAACTCCCTTGGTTTCCGTTTACATACATGGTTTAAAATGTAGTAGTATTGCATAACATAAGAAACCTGTGTAATGAAATCTAGACCCTTAGTATAACACAGGTTTAATAATACTTAAAAACCAATATCCAGCAACATTATATCATGTTAAAACCTTATTAAGAGAGAGCTATTAAAATTACAATCCTTGTTTCCCTGGTCGTAGCTGGTATTTAGAATTACTTCCTCCACTACCCATTCTGTATTCCCTTGGCCTTTGGCAAGCACCTCAGCAGGTCTTGGTTCTTTTAACCCTCATTTTGAAGGTTCTGGACCATTTGTTATTTTGTCTGGACTGGCTTGCTGTAGTTTCCCATTAACTTTAATAATAGGGTGTTGTAGTCAGGGTTTACAGGGGAAAAAATTTAATATAGGACACATAATATATAGGGTTATTTTATAATATTCACCCAGAGTCAAATGTAAAAAAGAGTGCGGGAAATCTGTCCACATACTAGAGACCCAAAGAATCCAGTTAAGGGCCTGGATCCCACAGCAATGTCCTGCTTGAGTCCAACTGAACACCTAGAGCCCATGGCAATATCCTCCACAAGTCCAGCTGCAGGTCTAGATACCACGACAGTGTCTTATGCAAGTCTGTATCAAGGATTTGCACTGAGAAGGCCCAAAGGCCCATGCTGGAAACTAGGAAGTCTGCGCCAGTGGAGTAAAGGATCTATGCCAGGATCTGCCCTAGAGACAGGAAGTGATGCTTAAAGTAAGGGCCAGAGCTCCCCCAAAGAGAACTGCAGCCGTCCTCAGTGACAGTGAGGACCTGAGCTCCTCTGATGATGGAAACAGCTGAATTTACACCAGGAAAGCCGCCATGACAAGCTTCTCCAGGAGACTCAGCAGCCCCCTCCATCTCCCCCTGCAGCACTCTTTTTATGCTGTTGGCAGCAATCCTCAGGCAGGCCATCCTCACCCAGCATCATGCTCAGTTCAACTGGGTGTTACAAACTGACAGTTAGCTAATCCACCGCACAGGGCGTGATAATACTAGAAGGTGCCCCAAGGGTTCTCCTGCACTCCAAGTATATATCCCTCCTTTCCTCCACTGTGGAGTGGTAGTCCTATTTCTCCTTGGCAGTCTGGGTTCATTGCTCCTGCCAACACTGTAACTCCTGTTTTAGCTTGCTTCCTCAGAGGCATGAAAGCAAGCGATCAGGGAGAAGTCTTAGCTTCCAATTCAATGCTATGATTATTGTACTTTCTGGTATAAACTTTCCCCCTACTGGAGCTAAGACTTCTAAGCCAGCAGAATATAAAGTTATGGGAAGAGAAAACAAAAACCTTGCTAGTGGCTCACTAGGGGTAATGGTGAGGAGTACCGGTCCTACTTCCACCCCTTGATTCCTGGGTTTGTGAATCTTGGTTATGGGAGACAATGTACCACATAGTGGGCGCTGGCTCAGAGTGTGTACAGCCCTCTGAAGGACCTTGCCCCAGCCCTGCAAGCTACTACCACCTAATTGATGCTGTAACTGTGCCCTCAAAAGACCATTCCATCTTTCTATCAATAAGCTGCTTCTGGGTGGTGAGGAACCTGGTAAGACCAGTGAATTCTCTGAGCATGAGCTCACTGCCTCACTTCTCTGGCAGTAAAATGTGTTCCTTGGTCAGAGGCAATGTTACACTGAATTCCACGATGGTGGATAAGGTATTCTGTGAGTCCATGGATGGTAATTTTGGCAGATGTGTTACTTTGCATGGAAAGCAAGTGCATATCTAGAACAAGGGTCTATGCTGGTGAAGACAAAACACTGTCCTTTTCTATGATGGAAGTGGCTCAGTATAATTCACCTGCCATCAGGCTACAGGCTGATCACCCTGAGGAATAGCACCATCCTGTGCATTCAGCGTTGGTCTCTGCTGCTGGCATATTGGGCATTCAGTAGTGGCTGTGGCTAGATCAGCCTTAGTGAATGGAAGTCCATGTTGCTGAGCCCATGCATAACCTCTGTCCCTGCCAACACGAACACCATGTTCATGAGCCCATTGGAGAATGAATGACAAGGGTGACAGAAGAAAGAGCTGAACACTATCTACAGGATGGGCCACCTTACCCACACGATTGTTAAAGTCCTCTTCCGCTGAGGTCACTTTTCCATGAGTGTTTATGTGGGAAACAAATATTTTTACATCCTGTGCCCATATGGAAAGGTCTATTCTTTTTTAAAATTTTATTATTTTTTTTTAAATTTTATTTTAAAGACAAAAGAATGGAGACATATGAACCAGAATAAGCCATAAAAAATACAGAAAATACAAAATTATACAGAAGATAGTAGGGAATTAGCACTGGATGTTGTATTACATAATGTTATCTTCACATTAGTTAACACAAAAACATTAAAGGAAATACCAAATTATAGAGAAGATAGTAGGGAATTTGCACTGGATGCTGTGTAATATAAGGTTATCTTTACTTCTGTTAATACAAAAACGATTGAGGAAATACAGAATTATAGAGAACATAGAAGGGAATTAGCTCTGGATGCTGTCCTACATAATGTTACCTTCACCTTTGTTACTCAGTTACACAGATGATGGCCCATTTGATCATTCAATTTTTCTCCTCCCTCATCTCCGTTGCCCTACCACTCAATCATTCATCTTCCCTGTG
>PVLD010009822.1:0-39590 GCA_004027595.1 Dinomys branickii | reverse complement strand
ACTCTCACCTTGGGAAGAGATAGAGCTGCCTCAGACTATACTATAACATACGTGGATGTATACAAACTGCCATGGTCGGAGGTGGAAAAGCACATATGCTCACAGCGGACCGCCCGGCTCCGCCCTGTCACCGTGCTATGGGTGGGGGCAGGTCCAGTCCGTGAGGCGCCCTCATGGGGCCCTCAGCAGAGCAGCCGCAAGGCCCACAGCGGAGCAGCCGCAGGGCCCACAGCAAAGCAACCACTGGGCTTTTTTTTTAGTATATGTGCTGCCATATGGAGAGGTCTATTCACATCCCTCTTTCCCAAATATGTTTGTCACCAACTTTCCAGTCATGTGCCTTCCAAGTTCCTGACCATCACGCCAGATCATTGGCCGGAGCCCTGAGTACAGGCTATCAGTTGTACATCTGGCCATGTCTCCTTCCAGGCAAAACATACTCCTGTGTGCACTGCCCAAAGTTCTGCCCGCTGTGACAATTTTCCTTCACCACTGTCCTTCAGGGCTGTCCTGAGATTTCATGAGCAGCAGCAGAAAGTGGAGCAAGAGAGAGGGAAGCACTGCACTAGGGAAAACAAAGTGAAAGCCCCGCCGCGCCCCATTTGGAAGAGGGAGACTCGGTGGAGGGTTGCCCGGAATCTGGCACACATATCTTGCTTTTTTTGCGTTATGTATGAGCGCTATGGAGGATGAGGTACAGGAAGAACTAGGTGGTCACAGTGGAAAGGCCCGACAATAACAAGCCTGGTGAAGACTTAGGGAAGTAACACCCATACACTACTCAGGGATATAAATTAGTGCTGCTGCACTAGAGAGCAGAAAACCTGAACATGCACTTTCTTTTTGACCCATTAGCTCGGCTTGTGGGTGTTATCATTAGAATGGCATTAATTACTAACTGCTCTACTCCTGGTAGCAGCAAAAAACCTTTTTCTGTCCTGTGCCCTACTCAAAAGTAGCAGCTCTCCGAGTCATTCTGTGAATGGACCAGAGCAAAACACCTAAATGAGGACCTCACCCCAAGCCAAAAGGCAACATATTTCTGTATAAAACCTTGTGTATAAAACCAGAACACCATGTGATACGCGATAAGTGATCAGTAAGTAGAATGAATGAATGAACTCGTGGTTGAGGAGGGAATTTGAGAGGAGGCGGGGGAATGCAGACGGCTGCAGGCAACATGAGCCAGAGTTTGGTCTCCTTGCCAGAAGGTGAGGAAGGTTGGAGCCGGTCGTTTGCAGAGGTGGGTGGACTGTGGGGTGGGTAGTGAGGCTGGGGCGGCCTCGGAAATGGTCGCCAGGTGGTCAGAGTGGGGACTGAGTGCTACGCTGGAGCTGGTCGGTCAGGGCTGGTGAGGTGTGACTCGGTCATGCAAAAGCCAAACTACCATATGCGCGCTCCTGTGGTGCATGTAAAAAGAAAGAACCCTGGAAAAACTGAAGGGAGGCACCATTTTGCAGGGTCCCTCTAGCACCCTCCACTGGTGAAATCTAGCGTTGCATCAGCTGGCGAAGGGGAGGGTTCATCCCTGGCTCCTAGAGCGAGGCAAGGAAGAGTGGGTTTGGAGCTGTCGCTCTAAATTGATAATTCGTTTAGTCCATCTGTTTTCCTACTCAGCTTCTATATTAATCCTTGTACACACATTTGAATTTTTAGAATCTAAAAAAACATCCCTATGTTTTCATCTAGTAAGATGCAGTTCTTTTCTATACAAAGAAAACTCCCCCATCTCCCTCAAAGCAAAAGATACAAGCTCCCAGGAGCCACAGTCTTCACGGCTAACAATCTTCATTTCTTCTCAGATTCGGCCATAGTTCCTCTGAGCATTCTTTTAACATATAAATGAAATAATAGTGCTAAGAAGAGATGAAAACGTGGTTAATAAATACAAACATGTTCACATGAGTGACAAGCAAAGAAAAATGCAGTTACTACAATCCTCTTGTTTTAATTGGTCATTAATAAGGTCTTCAGATAAAGTGTGGGACACTCAAACAATAAATGACTTTTAAAAAGTATAAATATATCCCAAATACATAGAACAAACTTACACTAAATGTACTATTTGTTGTTCACCCGGAATTCAAGTTTCACTGGGGATCTGTATTTTTATTTATAAAGCCTGGTGTCCCTCGTGTCTTTAGTTTGATTTCTTTGGCTAATAACGTATCATCATTATAATGAAAAAAGGTTTATTTTGGCTCACAGTTCTGGTCTAAGGTCAAGCGGCCACATCAGAGTCCTGAAATATAGGGTATCACATGGCAAGAGACACAGAATGTGCCTGTGACCTAGCCACAGGCTTGGCTGGGCTTGGCTGCTATGGCAACACAACTGTGAGATAATGTATTAGCACACTAATCCATTAATCCTGTGATTGGATTAATCCATTTGAGAGGGCAGAGCCCTAATGACCTCTTAAAGGTTCCACTTCTTAATATTTTACAACGAGAATTAAATCTCAAATGAGTTTCAGAAGGAAAAACCGTATCTGTGGTGTATTTCTCCAGCTATATGCTGTTCAGCTGGTACCTTAGCTGGTCGTAGATCTTTACCTGCTGGAGGGCGATCTTTTCATTCTTGTATGAAAAGTACTAAGTTGTTTAGTCCTCTGGGCTCTAGATAAAGTCCTCCATTTGTGCAGAAGCTGCACACTTTCCTCTTGGTGATCAGGATGGATCTGCAGCAGATCCGGCAAAAAAGCCCCCTTTTCTGATTGTTGTTTTCAACACAGAGGAACCATTGTGTCTCCTGGTGGAAACATTTTGCCCTGGAGAACTAAGATCTCCAAAGCTTCAGAGCTCAGGGGTTCTGGGGTGGAAAGCAAACATCGTTTGATTGTATGATTAGATTGCAGTGTCAAAGAAGCTCTTCTGACTTCTAGCCCTTATTTTTCAGACCCTATATTGTGGCTCCTGGGGAGATTGTGTGTGGTGTTAACCATGACTTCTTACTTTTATGTTTTCCCATGCTTTGACATCTGGAGCTTTGCTGACCCTGGAAGGAGGGATTGTCCTCGCAGGTTAGCTACTTGCATAGCTAGAAAGCAGGCTACCTTCCCTGTGCAAACCAAACTCTCCAGACCCAATGGCCCAAGTACTTGCTTTATTAGACTCACCCCAGGGTCACTCTACACAGACCTGGCTCACGCCAAGGGCAGTACCCTAGTTATCACTCTGCACTACAGCCCACTGTAGCTATTCAAACTAGCAAATCCCAAAACTTCCCCGTGATTTGCCATGTTCCCCGCTTCCTGATCCACTCTGTTGCTTCTCTGTGTGGCCTTGTGTGGCCCAGTTTGTCTTCTTTCCTTGAGATCTATGAATGAAACCAATGTCTGCCTTTATTCCAGTTGTTTCTGTATCTGTCCTAAGTATTCCTGGTTAAAACAAATCCTGCGCACCTTTCAAACATGGTGTCATCCACTGGTCTTTGATTCAGAGCACAAACTGCATCCTGTAAGCCAGAACCCATATTTAGGGTGATAGCCCCCCAATCAATGCCATAGCTGAGTCTTCAATGAGCACTTCACTTTTAATGAGGCCAGCTGCTTCTGGGTGATGGGCGTGTGGTAAGACCAGTTAGTTCCATGCTGCCCCTTTTTTTTCTCAGTGGAATGAGTTCCTGGAGTAGTCGCATCGCCGTGGGGGATGCCATGGTGTGGCTACAGGGTCTCCAGAATCCAGGGGTGAGAGAAACAGTACAGACTGAGAAGGCAAATCCACATCCAGCATTTGTGCCCCTTACATGGTAGAAAGAATGTAATGGAATCAACCTACCACCAGGTGGCTTGGTGGCGCCCCTGGGGTAGCAGTCTCTTAGGGGGCTCAGGGTTGATCTCTGCTCTTGGCAGGTTAGCCACTTGGTATCACAATAGCCAGGTCAGCCTTGGTAAGGGGACACCCTATTGATGCGCTCACACGTGGCTTGCTCCCGTGTGCGTGCCACCACAACAAGCCCCTGTGTCCACGAGCACATTGGGCAAACCCTGAGCTCCCCAGGGAAGAAGGCTGACTTACATCCATGGTGTGTGTCGTTTGACTGCTGCTCTGTGCAGAGTGTTGATATGCCATTTGGTGAGCACTGATATGAGATGCAATGACCTTCTCATGATGTCTGTTCTGAGAGGCCTGGTCCTATACCTCTCAACTTCTAGCAATGCCTCATGAATTACTGTGGATCCGTATTTCTGTCATCTCTCAGCACAGATCGTCTTAACAGTGAAATGCACACCCACCAGTCTTCTGCTCCTGGGAAGCTGTACTCCAGGGCAGTCCCTCAGGGTCCCTCAGTGCTGCAGTGCTGTGGTGGCCACACACAGATGCCGCCAGCATATGACAAAGGCCCATCTGTAAACCAGGGCCAAGTGTTTCTCTCCATAGCCTGGGCTCACACTGGAGACTTCTCATTGTCTCCCCACTCAGCACCAGCCACCTCACGTCTGACTTGGGGGATGCGCTCACGTGGCCCATTGTAAGCAACACATCTCGCCTCTAGCCATAAAGGCATCACACTTTGTGTTCATAGCAGGTGGTGTGAGATGCAGCAGCTCATCTTGTCTTTCATAGTCTGCACATGTGTGGCCTCAGTGATGGTCCTGTGGGTTCAATCCTGGGCTGTGGTATAGCTCAGTGGTCAAGTACCTGCTTAGTATCCTCTGAAGCCTAGGTTCAATCTCCAGAACTAGGGTGTAAAAAGGGCTCAATTCCATGGCTTTGAAGATGGGTCCTGTGGTAGGTATCCTGTCTTCTTCCTCAGGCCCTGAGGTCATGCCCCATTTCTTTGGCCCCTCCCTCCGCGTGTGTGGATCCATCTCCTTGGACTCAGCCTACAGGGGCCACTGGCCTGTGTTATCTCTCTGTGACCTGCATGAGGATATGTGAGGGCAGCTTTTGTGTTATATTTTTTTTCTGTTTTTTTTTTTTTTTGCGGTACTGGGGATCGAACTCAGGACCCTGCGCTTGCCAGGCAAGCGCTTATTCCACTGAGCTATATCCCCAGCCCTGAGGGCAGCTTTTGGTGCCCTGGAGCAGAGGACAGTCTCTGTCTCTGATCCAAGGAGAAGGGAAGGGATGACTAGCACTGAGCCATACCCTCCCCCCAGGAATGTGACATTGTTTACCAGTATCAGGTGTAAAGACTTCATGGCCAAGAAATGTTACCTGAAATGACTCGAAGATTATAATAAGACTCAATGGACTGGACTTAATTACCTTATATATAGGACAGAGTATGGATATGCTCTCCAAGCCAAACAGGAACACTGATGGAAATCGATGCCTGGGTCAGAATGATTTCATCCCCCTCAGATTCCTATGTCGCAGTCTAATCACCAGTGTGATGATTAGTACGGTGGGATTAATCACGAATGGGATTAACACCCCTTCCACCATGTAAGGACACAGCAGGAAGGCACCATCTAGGAACAGGAAAGTGGATCCTCACAACCCGTTAAATCTGCTGGTACCTTGATCTTGTTCTTTACAACCTCCAGACATGTGAGAAATAAACCTTCAGTTGTTTATAAGCTATCAGATCTATGGGCTTTCATTAGAGCAGGCTGAATGGATTAAGAAATGGACCATATAGTGGGCCACAAGGAAAGCTTAAACAAATTTTACATGAACAAAATAATTCTCTATACATTTTGTGAGAAAAATACTAGAAATCAATAACAAAGATATGACTCATATACTCGGAAATAAATAAATAAATATGCTCCTATTTATAGCCTCTCAAATTAGAAATTAGATAACATTTGGGACTAACGGACAGTGAAACCACTGTATAAAACCTTGAGGGATACAACTAATGTAATACATAAGGGGAAATTCATCACCTTGAGATGTGCACAGAAATTCTATAAAACATAAATGAGGTGAAAATTAATGATCTAAGTACATAGTTTAGAACGTGAGAAGATAGCAACAGAGCAATCTGAAAGAAAATTCAAATGAAGGAGTGAAGAAAAGAAAACAAATGTGAAGGAAACGAATCACAAACACCCAGTGAGGGCGACACAAGAATGAAAGGAATCAGATGAATTGATTACTTATGCTGTTCCTGAAATTGCAAACCAGCTGGTCAGTTTATCAAGAATGAAGGAAAGAAGACAGGAATCACTGACATCTGGATTGAAAATATTACTGACATTTTACAGGTGTGGAAGACCTGAAGTGGATAATTAGGGTCGACTGTAACAGTGTCGTGCCAATAATTTGAAATGAGGATAGTCTTTAAAAAATCTAAGCTAACATATACATAGACTTGTATTATGAAAATATGTCTATGTATGTATGTGACTCAAAAAAGAACAGGAGGCTGAAGATGCAGCTCAGTTGTAGAACTCTTGCCTAGTACATGTGAGGCCCTGGGTTCAATCCCTGGTACCGCACACAGAGCATGCACACACACACACACACACACACACACACACACACACCCCTAGAAAATCTCAGTTCTTCTAAAGGCATGAAATCAGTAGTCAGAAATCTTCCCAGAGAAAGCTGGGAGCAGTGGTGCACACATGTACCAGCTGCTTAGGAGGCTAAAGCAAGAGGACAGCTTGAGTCCAGAGGCTTTTGAGGCCAGCCTGGGCAGCACAGTGAGACCCTGCCTGAAAAAACAACACACAAAACAAAATGGACTCAGAAATCATTAGTAAGAAATTCCAGGCTTAAACAAATTCTTCCAGCGAGCCAAGCGATTTTTCTAGAGAATGCCTCATTTTAAGAGGCTAACACAACCTTGTCTGCAAAACGTGACAAGGGGCAGTGAAAGAAAGAATGGCGACAGCTCTGACTTGCTCAGGAGTGGAAGTGCAAACACCCTAAGCCAAATATTAGGACAGCAAACTGTGCTGAATTGGCACACTGCTGTGATGGGTAACACATACCAGACAAATCTGGATATTGCACCTAAGAATTGGCTCAACATTAGACAAATCTACATAAGTTGCAACATTAAAAGAGAAAAATCACATAGAAAGATGCAAAAAGAAAGCATTAAATAAGACCCAAAGAATGATAAAAACATCTCTGCCTATCATATGCATGGAATAAAGGAACTTACTCTAGTGGGACAATCTGAAGGGAACCTACATTAGGTGTATTTCATAGCGAAATGTTCAGGGATGTCAATGTGTGACGGGCTCAGGACATCCATGCTTCGCTGCAGGTGCGCATTACACTGTGTCACCAGCAGGGGGAGGCGAAAAAAGGAAAGATGCGGGAACTGACAAATAGCATCGGGATTGTCGTTCACAGGCACGTTTAAGTGTGTAGCTAGCACATCTCGCAGAACGTGCAGACACACTCGTAGAGTCTGTCAAAAAGCAAATTTACCAGCTCTAATTACAAATACATAAACTGACTATATGTCGATACCCATGAATAGAAAATAATTTTTGAGAAGGATACAATTCACATTGCATTAAAAATGAGCTAACTAGGGATTAACCCATAGAGGTAGTTAAGCTATGTATGGCGGGAAATTGTACAACTTTTTTGATGATTATTAAAATACATGACTAGGAAATACGGAAAATAAACATGGATTGAAAGACTCAGTGTGGGAAAGATGTCCTTTCTCTCAAATTGAGAAACTGAGAACGGACTCAACGTGTAAAACGCCTGTGCTTTTTTTTTTTTTAAGAGGGGTAGAAGTCGGCTTGCTATTTCTAATTAAGAGATCTCTTAATGGAGAAGAGCATTCTCTTCTCTGGTCCTATGGGCAACTTCAAGGTTAGAATGTTGGTTTGGGATTTAGAGGGCAGCAATCCTGGGGAGGGCGGGACTCCTTGTGCTTCCCAGGGTTCTCCCCTCAGGTCCTAATCTGCGTCTGTCTCTGGAGTCAGCCGCACCGACCTCGGCCTCCAGGGGGCTCTGTGCTCTCTCTGGAAGCTCAGGGAAGGGATTCCAGTCTGCGCAGATCCCAAAGAGTGGGGAGGAGAACAGAGCGGGTGGATGGACATAGGGAGGGGGCTCACAGACCTCAGAGGGACCCCTGCGGGTCAGGCCTCACTTCAGGGCTTGGTCTCACATTTAACGCCAAAGGGGCTGTACCCAGCTGTAGACTGTGATATCTGCGCATGCGCTATCTGATGGCAGGGTACAGATGTGTAGATGGGGACCACAGGTCTTGCTGGGCTGTAAATTAGTCCTGCTGTCCTAGGGAACCTCTGGAGCTTGTGGTCAACCTGAACTCGTGTCCTGCAGATCAAGGCTGGGCTGTGCCCGCGGGAAGCCTGGTGTGTGCCCAGGAAAGGGGTGCTTAGGGGCTGACTGTATGTGAAGAAGAACCCACCCAGCCCACACGTCCACTCACTGGGCCAGGCCAGTACCTGCCCTCTGTTCACATGGTGAACCATCCAGTTCCCTCTGACTTGGTTGTATCTTAGTCTGAGAAAGTAAAAGGTTAAGAGCACGATGTGTCCCATGGGATGTCCTTCAGGTTCTTCTGCAGACCGGGAACAAAATACAAAGCGCTCAGCATGGTCTGTAAGACCTTCGGGACCTCACGGCCCTATCTCCTGCCTCCCTTCTCTTCTTTTTCTTTTTTTTTTTTTGCGGTACTGGGGATCGAACTCAGGACCCTGCGCTTGCTAGGCAAGCGCTTATTCCACTGAGCTATATCCCCAGCCCTCCTGCCTCCCTTCTCTTTGCTCTTCCTCGAATCCAGCCTCCTGCCTCCTTGCTGTTCCAATAATGTCAGGTACACCTCTACCCCAGGGCCTTTGCCCTTCTCGTGTCTTCTGCCTGGAGCACTGCTCGCAGTCACCTGCTGTGGCGGGTCCCTCATTTGTTCAGGGGTAGCCCTTCTTGGCCATGCAGCTGTATCAGCAGTTGTCAACTTCCCCGCCGCACACCTTACTCCTTTCCTTTTTATAAAGAACTTAACACACACTGTATTGAGAGCTCTATGTGGTGTCTGTTCTAGCCCTGTGTCACCCACTGGCACTGTGCTCTAGGACTGGGTCCCTGAGGCCACTATAGTGTCCCCAGGACCTAACACAGCAGCCAGCTGATCCATGGTTATGTGTGGACTGAGTGCTGCCCTGTTCTGGAGAAGGAGGGATAGGCTGGGGCCAGCGAGGGGAATGAAAGGGATCCAGCCTGATCACGCGTGTGTTCCTCTCCTAGCGAAAGCATCTGCTATAGTTGATAACAGTGCTTCTTACCACTGTGCGGAGCTGTGTCCGTGTTTGTGTCAGTGATCTTTGCCTTCCTAAATTTTTGTAAAGCCCAGTTTACTCCTTTGCCTGCTCTCAGCCCACCTGGTCCAGGGGAGACCATCTGGCACTGGGGCTCTTGGTCTGAAAACTCCTCTTCCCCAGGGAGTGCTTCGTTTGCTCCTGGGCATGGAGGTAGGGGTACCAGACCTCTGGGTCCTCTGCTCCAGCTGCATCCTTGGGCTCTGGCAGGGTCTTGGGAGCTGGAAGCTAAGCATCCAGGCCACAGGGGGGTGTGGAGAATGCTGTCCTGGGAGTGGAGGTGCCAGGGCGCCATCACTTGCCTGCTGTATGACCTCGGCTGGGTCACATCTCTCCCATGTAGAGAAGGAGACAATTATCTTCCCAGACTGGGGCATTCTAGAGTTTTTTTTTTTTTTTTTTTTTAAACCCTCCTGGGGTTATTATGACACTGGAGACCTTTTAGAGATGACACAGCAGCAGCCAGTAGAGGGCACTGTTGGATCTGGCTGTGTGGTGTGCATCTGTGTGCCTGTCTGTGTGCAGGTTCCTGTGCATGAGTGTGTGAATGTGTGTGAGAATGTGTGTGAGTGGGTGTGAGAACATGTGTGGATGTGTGTGGATATGTGGGGATGTGTGAAGATGTGTGTGGCTGTGTGAGGATGTGTGTGAGAGGAGCACTGGTACAAGGAGACTTAGGATATGTTTTCCAGAATGTGGATGTCACCTGTGCATCATGCTCATGGAGAACAGTCAGATGAGGGCAGTGACATCTCTGTTCAGGTGACATCTCTGAGTCATACATCGTACTTGTGTGGCTGGGTCTTGACCGCTCAGCTTCTCTGTTCCCAGGATGAGCTCCTGAAAGCCCTGTATTCAGGGGTGGAGTTGGCGGACTTTGGGAGCGGGGGCTGGGTCTGTGCTGAGTGTGGCTTGTGGGACACTCTGCCTCAAAGAGCTGGAAAGCAGGGTTTCGGGATGGCTCCTCTCACATGCTGCATACCATAGTCAATAACCTGGGCCTGGGTGTTCAGCACTGAATGTGCTTGAGCTCCCAAGGCCCAGATGGGCCAGCCAGGCAGAGATGGGCCTCCATGAGGCGGCAGGACTCCCAGATCCTAGCGGCTGATGCTGAGTTGTGGGGTGCATAGGTCACGGGGCTCGAATCTGGAGGAGAGGGACTCTGTTGGGGTCAGCGGCATGTGACAGCACCGTGTGGGGAGAACACTGGACCTTATGACTGGTGGTGGGGCTCCTGGTGTGATCATTCCAGGCCTCAGTTTCCCTTGTGTAGCTGTGGCTTGGGCTGCCGAGGAGAGGCACTCAGCAATGACCCTTTCTGAGGAGGGGCTTGGCCCTGCTTCAGGCCATCTCTGATGGTTGCTCTGGGGAGCCGGGAAGTAACCCTAGGAGCCTCTCTTTCCCCAAGTTTCACTGCAGAGCTGGGGTCAAGGTTGGGCAGTGGGGCTCCGGGCACCTCCTTAAGATCCAGGGTCCTCCTGGGCTCTGAGCAGCGGCAGTACATGCTCATCTTTCTAGAAATCGGTCTGTAACATGTTTCTAAAGCCTTAGGTGAGCACGACCTTTGGCCCTAGAGGGGAGAGTCAGCCCGAAGTAAGTTGTGGGATGCACACATGTGGATGGAGATGAAGCTGTTGCGTGAGTCCCGCTTGGAACAGTGAGCAACCTGAAAAGCCTCAGTGATGGAATCTAAGCAGGGGCTGCCCAAGTGCTGGTTGAGCTACATGTTCCTAAGTGTGATCACAGTCCTGGTTTATCCACATCTGTGTGAAGTGTTGTTAAAACGACTCAAGTAAAAATCTACTATTCAAGGGGCCCTGAGGTCTCTGCCATATTCCTTTCCTGAAAGGTTAATATTAGGAGGTGGAATGCACAGCACCTAAAACTCACCACTTAAATATAGTCTATCATGAATAATAGATCGTGTCTGCTGCCACGTGGACATTTCTGCTGTTTCTGTGAAGTGCAAGGTTGAGTCTGGAAGAACAAACATTGCATATAGTCAGAACAGACTATGCTGGAAACTTCTTTGTAATTTTCTTTTGCTTTATTTGAAAAAAGATGTTGTATTTCTCTTTTATCATTGGGAAAATTTCACGTATCTCGGTTTTTGAAAAAGCAAAGTGAAACGATGTGTTGCAGAAGGACAAGGCCCTGGAGAAGAACTCAGGTTGGACCCCAGATGGGCGTCTGTGGTGCCCTCCTTCTGGACACAACTGGCACACGTCAGCAGGCAGCAGAGGGAGAGCTGGCTGGTGGCACCTCTGCGCGGTGGACTTGCAGTTGGCAATGAACACAAGCAATCCATCAGCTTGAATGAATATCCAACTCACAGAAGCAAATCCTGGAAAATATACCGGCTTAACTTAATTACACAAAGTTCAGAAATGGGGTAAGCTGGAAAATGGTCTGTAGAAAGAGAGCAGCTAAAAAAACTATCAGGTTGGGATCACATGGCTATGCTCCCAGCCCTTGGGAGGCTGAGGCAGGAGGACTATAATTTTAAGGCCAGCCCAGACTACGTAGTAAGACCCTGTCTCAAAAAATAAGACAAAACAAAACAGAAAGGAAACAACCATAATCCAAAGCCCAAAGCCTACAGGAAAGAGAAAAGAGTTGATTAATTCAGGAGTTTGTGAGGCCTCGGCCATTATGCTAGCCTGGGGGGGGGGGCTAGTGACATTCATAACACACAGAAATCAGCATTCTGAAGTTAGTAGTTCAGCAACCCTTAGTACGTTCACAACGTCATACAACCAGCACTACTGTTGTAATTATCTTAATAATTTTACAGGTGTATTTTATTTATTTATCTTATGGTTGTTATAGTTTGTAACTAAAATAGAAGGACACACATCAAAGTATCAACAGGGTGCGTTGTTTTTCTTGTTTATTTTCCTCTATGTTTCACCTTGTTTACAGGAAGAAATTATTATTTTGAAACTAAGGGCCAAGACTCGTAAGCTATATTTTAGGAGGAAGTCAGAAAACAAACGCGGTGATTCTCTGTTAT
The DNA here is from genome assembly GCA_004027595.1 of Dinomys branickii. NCBI lineage: Eukaryota > Metazoa > Chordata > Mammalia > Rodentia > Dinomyidae > Dinomys > Dinomys branickii. The sequence continues at coordinate 27,366 of PVLD010009822.1, read as the reverse complement.
GCTGGGCTGACACCTGTGATCTCACGGCCTAATGTATGTTTTGTTGTTTCCACCTAAGCCTGCACTTCGGGGGCCCTGGAGGTTCCCTAAGCCCTTGACTAGGAAGCCCTGGAGACAGGAGACAGATCCCAGCTGGGCCTGCTGATTTTGTTCCTGGAACACCTGCTCCATGTCTTTCAGCTGCCTCCATGTCACGCTCATGTTTGATAAACTTAATTTCCTTTTATTTCAGCCCTTTTTTGGGGTTGTGTTTTTGTTAGCACATGCTCATGACCTAGAGAACTGCAGGTCCCTCAAGGAAGTGGGTTGAGATATTTTTTGCCACTAGCTAGCTACCACTTACTTCTCCCTTCACTTTAATGTATTATTAAGCTCTTTTAATAACAATCATGAGAGACAAGTTTAAAATGAAAGTTGATATGCTCTCATGACCCAAACAGTGGCCTCTGCTGTCCCCATTACACTCTGCCAGTGTGTGCTACTTCTGGGTGGCAGCTGGGCGTTCTAAGGCTGACCGCTGCTCCTGGGTTGGGAGGGACTGTGTATTTTGCTGTGCTCTATCCCAGCAAGTGCGCTTGGTGGGCTTTGGGCCTCAGGTCCCCAAATGAGAATCTTGGACTAGATTTCTGTGGTTAACCTCCTCGGGTTATAGCCTCTCTATCATACCTGAACCTCTCACACAAAGTCCGTTTACACAGATGTCTCTAAGGTTCTGCTAATGTCTGGGTTAGATGTCACATCATTTCTTTAGCCCCATGGTCTCCAGAGTAACTCCGTATACAGAGCAGAGGTTGAGCCTCTTCTTTGTGATTCCAGAGATCAGACCTTGGACCTGTCATTTCACCCCTGCCAGGGGCCGCCAGGGGCGTCCCACAACTACCCCACAGAAAATGTGCACCGCTCTGAGGGTCAGCTGCCGTCCTCCTCGTCATCATGGTCTCTGTGTCACAGTGGAGGATGCAGAAGATAGTCCCCTGCTCAAAGTCACACACTGGGACAAGTGGTGGAGGCAGGACTTGAACCCAGGTCCGTCTGGGCTCTAAGCTCAGGCTCTTACCACAGACTGTGATCCAACCCAGTGGCCATCAGCCCATTAATTTCCTCGGTCCTCCCAACACTAAGATCCCACTTGGAAGCTCTCCACAGCTTCTAGCACATCTTCGTGTGCCTGTCTTGTCCTTTCACTGTGCTCCCCAGCAGTTTCCAGGACGGGCAGGCAGGTTGGTTACAGATATCCTTTTCTCTGGTGAGGGACAAGGCTTGGAGACATTAAGGAAATGGCCCAAGGTCACACTCAAGTCCGTGTCAGAGGCAGGAATAGAAACCAAATATTGGGTTAAATCCCTTTATATAGAGCTCCTAGGCACCAAGTTTCGATGCTTGCTTGTCATGATTAAGATTCACCTACCTCTCCATTCATTCATCCATTTACCCACCCAATTACCCACCCACCCACACACCCACCAGTCCACCCATTTGTCTACCCATCCACTTATCCACCCTTCCATCAATCCCCCATCCACCTATGCACTCACGATTCATCCGTCTCTTGCCCATCCATTCTCACCACTCAATTATCCATCTCATTTCCCACCAGTTATGCACCTGACAATCCACCCACTCTTCCATTCTCTCATCCACCCATCCATGAATCATCCATCCATCCATCCATCCATCCATCCATCCATCCATCCATCTGCCAATCTCTCCTTCCCTTCTTTCTCTCCTCTCTCCCTTGAACTCTTTATTATGACTCTTGAAGTTACAGGCTCAGGGTTGGTTTCCAGGGATGAGTTAGAGCATCTGGAGACCTGAAAAAGGGCTGCACCTCTTGGGAGCAGAAGCTTTCCTTTGATCGGAGAGGGTTTTGGGAGGGGGAAGGCTGGCAAGAGGCAGGCAGGATGGAGAGGTGGCTGTTGCATTCCTTACATTTTGGATCACAGGATTTAACTCTCAGAACTGGGCTAAAAATTTGTATTTGGATAAGTAGGGGTAGTGAGGAGTGAACAAGGAAGGTATGACAGCTGTCTTCACGTTACTTAGGGAATAGATATCTAGTAAGGGCCATAAGTGGGAAGTTTCTTTTCTTTTTGTCTTTTTGAGACAGGGTCTCACTATGAAGTTCAGGCTGACTTTGAGCTCACTTTGTAGTCCAGGCTGGCCTCAAACTCGCAATGATCCTCCTGCCTCAGCCTCCTGAGTACCGGGATTACAGGTGTGCACCACCATGCCCAGCTTTTGGAAAGCTTCTTTAAGTAGAGATTTTATGAAAGTAAGAAAACAAGTTGAGTAGCACAAGCCTGCAATCTTAGCACTCTCATAGGCTGAGATAGAAGGATCATAAGTTAAAGCCCACCTTGGCCAATGCAGGCACTGAGAGACACCTCCGTCTCAAAATAAATAGTAAAAAAAGCCTGAGGATGTAACTCAGTGTGAAGACTCTCAATTCAATCCCTAGTATTGAAACAAAAGACATATATGTACAGATTACTATACTATGAATATAACTAATTAGGCCACACAAACTCTAGGGACTATAGTGGGTTTCCGATCATTTCTAAACTGTCTCTATCATTCGCTGAGCCATAAATTTTGCTAAAGAAATTTATGTACATGCTATCATGCATTTATCATAACACTCATGTCAGGTGGCTACTGACTGATTGGATCAGAAAATGAGAGAGATTATTAGTCAAGGCAATTGTCACCTGTAAGTGGCGGTGAAATCTGTCAACAGGTCATTCTGTATCATGCCCTGAGTTACTACATAATTCCTCTTGTCCAAGGAACTAGTAAAAACTCTTACAACCTATTCTTGTTTTGTTCAGACAGTGCATCTTATCTTCACAGCCGGGGCTGATCCTGATCCGATCTTGTCCCACGCCAGTCACCTTCACTTGTACGGAAGTGTTGATTACTCTTTGCAAAAGTTACTTAAACTTTTGATTTATGATTATCTCCTCTTCTATTTTTTTGGGGGGGTGGTTCTGGGAATTGAACTCAGGACCTTACACTTGCCAGGCAGGCACCATACAACTGAGCTAACGCCCAGGCCCCTCCTGTTCTGTAATTATTCCATCTTTATACTTTTCAAGGAGTTTATTTTCTTTAATTCTTTTTGCCAAATGCCTGCTTCTAGGTACTTATCCCCCCTGAAGTTCCTTTTCTGCCTATTTGCGTTGTCCAGCCAACTTCCCCTTAGCTTATTGTCCCTCATCCAGAGGGGAGCTGTGACAGAATTCTATCATTTGGGGCAGGAACCTGAGAATTAGAGGATAAGAATCTATACTGATATGGTGAGGACCTTTCTCCATGTAGCATTTTCCCATTGTACCACTTGTCAAGAGAGAGGGCTTTCTGTCTTTTCGTCAGCATAACCCCAGATTCTGCACCCGGCCTGTCAGGGGTGTAGCAAACAATTCATATTTCTTAAATGTTATGTGAATTAGAATAAATATACTCAAGTAAAAAAATCCCCTGCTATCTTTCATAATTACACAAGAAAAGAATGAGCATTGTTGAAAAATGTGAAAAGTCAGATGTACAAGTGAAAAGCAACGTTACTTGTAGTTCCCCCTCCACAGGTAGCTCCAGCACATGGAGATGGCCAAGGGCATGGGTGTGAGTACAGATATGAATGTATGTGTACACATCTTGTCTTGCTTATTCATTTATTTTTGAGATGAAGTGTTGCTGCGTTGCCCAGGCCTATCTCAAATTCCTGGTCTCAAGTGATCCACCCACCTCAGCCCCCTGGGTAGCTGGGACTACAGTTGCATATCATCATTCTGGGTTCACAGCTTGTCTTATGGTCTCTTTGGGGTAATGCTATGTTCATGCTTCTTCAGATGTCATTCACACCTCCTTGGACACCGTTTGTAGATGATCTTGTATCTTAAATGAACTTATTTTATGTTCTCTTATTATAAAACCTACACCTATTCTTTGAGAAATCAGAAAACATGGGAACGTGTACAGAAGACTCCAAGCAAACATTTGGTCTTAGTGTCCCAGACAAGACTCCTTGGACTGTGTTGGCGTGGACCCTTCCAGACTTTTCTCTGCATGAAGTCACGCCCTTCAAACAAAGATAGGACTTTCTTTGGCCTCCTGCCTTGTGCATATCCCCTGCCATGGACACCTATCCATAGCCCTTCTCCAAGGCCATTGGACGTGAACATCAGACTGTCAGTATCATTTTCCCATTGAAAACGCACCCTTGTAACATATCCATATGTACTAGTCCTGTGACAGCTCCATAATGAATGTCCATGAACAGGATTTCCAGGTTGTGGACACCGGAAACACATCTAGCAGGGCCTGAAGGGCTGGATAGCATCCTCTTGGGGCCCCAAGAATCATGGTATCTTGGGAAATGAGGAAATCTGTACTTGCTTCCTCACTCAGCCATCCATTTCTTCTGCCTCAGCAAGGACAACCCGTCTCTGGGGCCCAGCTGACAGTAAGAGCCCCCACTGGCTGGTTCTGAGGGCCCAAGTCACGCCTTCCAGGATTCTAGGGTCCAAGATGGAGCTTAGGATGTGGAGCAGCAGCCAGGGGGCAGCATCAAGGACCCGGGGGGTGGGGTTGGGAGTCAGGGGGCTGTGGTGGGAGAACTCTATTGCTGCACCTGTGAGCCGCACAAACATCCGGCCGTGGCCCTGAAACTAACCCTTGGCCCTGCTAGGCCACACCTGGCCCTGTTTGTCACCCAGCCCATACCCTGCTGGCCACAGCCTTGGTTTCTCTTCCTCTTATTTCTCTCCTTTTGTCATTCTGAGTTCTGGTTTTAGCCAACTTGGGGTTAACTTTAGCTTGGGGATTCCCAGGGGTGGCCAGCTGCAAGCAGAGCCACCAGAGCTGGAGGAAGCAAGTCATTCCACCCCCCACCCACCCCAGCCCTTGGACTGGCCTCCAGCCTACTCTCACCTCAGGCCTCATGCCCCATCAGGCCCAAGGCCTCCCTGACCAAACCCATCACTCAGGAATTCTATGGTTTCTTTGATGGCTGAGAGTCTGGGCCCTTCATCCAGCTTCTTCTTAGGCAGATGGGAAGGCAGAGGCCCAGAGAGGGGAACTTACTTGCTCAAGGTCACACAGCACATCAGAGGTAGGCCTGGACAAGAGCTCAGGAGATGACAGCAACTGCTAGGGTTTCGTGAGTCCCCATGGGCCAGGCACACTGTAGGCATGGTTAATTTCCAAACCTATCCGTGAGAGAGGTGTTGTTATTGTTCCCGGTATAGAGGAGGAAAGAGGCCCATAGAAGGGAACTGAATGGAAATGTCCAAGGACAGGAGCTGATGAGGACTGAGACTATATCTACTGTAGAGTCTCCTCTGGGAAGAACACTCAGAACTGCCCCAGGCCTTAGCCTGCGTCCCTTTTTCTTTTTGGCTGTTCATTGTGTGGAAGGACGGCTTTTGTGTCTGTATCCTTGACTCTGCCCAGCATCTGCTCTTGGGGTTTCTTTTGCACCCCTGAACTGGAGTGAGGCTTTGGAATGATGGAAGGCGATCCTCCAGTGTGAGCACCTTCAGCTGCTGGCAGAAGGCGGCATTCCATACCAGGGCACCCTGGTGCGAGTCTGGACAAGTCCCTGCCTCTCTTGGCCTCAGTTTCCCCATTCTTCCTGTGGGAGGGCTTGGACTGGAGATCAGGACACCCAGTGACTTCTGTCTCACAATTTGAAATTTAACAGCTCAGAGACTGTTTTCCCCATCTCTAGAACGGAATGGTGATTGATCCCAGGTTTGGCCTCACAGACTCTGCGAGTACTTAGTCCCTAGGATGGTGTCCTGGGTTTTATAGCTGGAACAGGGACAATAAGGAACAATCAATAGCATTTCAACACAGACAGAGCTAACAATTGCCTGTTTTCTTTTTTTTCCTGTAATGAGACTTGGACGATCTATATCCTAACCTTTTTTATTTAGAGACAATGTCTTGATAAGTCACTAAGTTGTTCAGGCTGAGCTTGACATTGTGATCTTCTTGCCTGCCTCAGCCTCCAAGAGCTCTGAGATCATAGGTGTGTACTGCTGTGCCTGACTCCACAGCTGTCTTTTGAGTGACAGATCTGGCTAGAGCTAAGGTCTTTAGGGCCTCTCCTTCTAGCCTTCTCTTCTCCGAGCCTTCCCCTGCCTCTCTGCGGAGTTCTGGGGTTTGGGACACTCTGACCTGCTGGCTTGGTTCAGCTTGTATGTTCCTGGCCCTGTCCCACCTTGTGCTGGCTTGTGCCGTGGTCCACTCACCCTCTCTGAGCATTCCTATGTACCCAGGCCCACACCCTGGACCTGCTCCCAGTCTTCTGCTCGCTCCCTCTCCTCTACCTGGTGGTCACTGCCTGTGTCTGATTCTCCTCCTTCTCCATGGAAAGGTATCACCTCTTTCTTCCTGTTCCCTGTTCCAGCAGAGGCTTGGCTTGGAGAAAGTCCCAGCCACACGGCACAGAGTTTAGGGACTTTCTGGGTGGTGAGCAGGACAGCAGCTGAGGAAGACAGGAGTCTGAGGATTTTGAAGTGAACTTGGACAAAGTCTGCCTCTACTGGTTCTTTTATCCTCTTTCATTTTGTGGGAGGGTCTGGACTAGAAATCAAGACACCCAGGGACTTCTACCTCACAATTTGGGTTCTTCAGCGGGGACATCTGTGCACTGGCTGTGACTCTGCAGAAAGGAGAGGAGCTATAGTCATTCCTGTGGCTTTGTTCACGCTGATATCCCAAAAGGATATCTGCTTCCCTTTGCTCTTCAGCCCTGGGTGTTCGGCTTATTCCTGGCCCCATTCCAGGTTGCTGCAGCCACCAAGACACCTTTGGTGGTTGTGCTGGACCTCCAGTAATTCCTGCACCTGGGGGGCTCACTCACAATATAAGCTCCGTGCTGAGCAAGGTCTCCCCGGAGCTGGCTTCAGCCCCAGGACCTGACTTGGGCTGAGCGTCTGCATGCTCATGTTGAGGGGGAAGTGAGGGTATGCCAATGAACAGCAGCTGATAAGCCAGTGACCTCAGCCAGGTCAAGGGCCACACTCTGCCAGGTCCATGGGTGGACATGTGGGGTGAAAGATGGAGGTGGGAACAGTTGTCCCATATCTGCCCACCTGACACTTCCTATCTCACATGCCAGTTGACATGTTCTGTGGCTGTGATAGCATGGCTGCTGGCTTCCCTGCATCAGGGCAAAGCGCTCAGAGGACCTACTGCCTGGCAGTAGAGAATGAGCTGGTGAAGTCATCAGTGGGAGGCATTTGCCCTCTGCACGGGTGAATCCAGGCCCTGTGTGTCTGGGTTCTTTGTCTCCTTCTCTATTCCCATCAGGTGCTGAGCCCTGGAATGTCTTGGAACTTTCCCTATGAGTGGACAGGGAGGGGTGTTCTGGGCACCCCCGCAGTAGGGGGCATGGAACCTCACTCGCTTGATCTGTCCCTCATGTACCCTGTCTTTGCCCTTAGCATCTAGACTCAACATGGGGGAGACTAGGCAGGAGATGGGACACCTCAGAAGCCCCTCGTCCCTCTGAGAATGAACAGGCACATTCTAGGTATCACTTTGACCTTGGCTGAGCCAGTTCAGCCTGGCCTGGGACCTGAGGAGTGGAGGCTCTGCAGCGGGGGATGGATGGACAGACACACAGAGGATTGACTGCGAAGTCTGAGATCCTGTCACTGGTGAGGGGTTCTGTGGGGCCTCTTGCATAGCAGCTATGCTTCTGGGCTCCCCATTACTACTCTAGTCTTGGGGTTCCTGGGAAGCCATTGCAAGAATCCACATTTCTCTTCTCTTTCTTGTCTTTGGCTCCATGAGCTGAAGAGTGCACATTCTGAGGCAGCGCTGAGGCATGACTCACAGAGTCCCATATCCAGTTCCATAGCCAGGTCCTCCGAGCTCTGAGTGTCTGGTTGTCTTCACAACTGGCCTAAGCTTTGTGCCCAGCCTTCAGAACTGGTCTTGGGTAGCCCTGTGCAGGAGGCAAGTATACAGGAACAGAAGATTCTAGAATACAGGATGAGATTTCTGATGGTTGATTGACTGTAATCTTGAAAGCCTAACTCAAGCCTGGGCACAAGGGATTGTGTGGCTTACTGTTGGGACACAGGTCTGTTGTCCAGCTGGGCTGGTGGAAGCTTCAGGAAGCAGTGTCCCCACTACCTCCACCCCCATCCCAGGAGATGGAGGCACCTGTTGCCAAGCTGGGGCTGTATGGGGTTTCCCAGCTATTTTAGGCTTTAGAGACTCTTGGTTTCACCAGGCCAGCTGCACTGGGGTGAGGGCATCAGGCCTGTAGGGAGCCCAGTTAGTGGCTGCCTTGCAGCTAGTTGGTGCTGGAACAGCCTGATAACAACAACTGTGGAAATAAGCAAACTGCTCATTTTCCATCTGGTCATTTCTCCCTTCTCTCTGGGGAGTAAAGTTTCATTATTATCAACCCAGCTGCACAGAGGGGAAACTGAGGCTTAACAGAGCCACCAACTCCAGCTGCAGGGGCCTGACCCTGAGTCAGGGCTCCTTCGTCTCTCCCTGCCTCTAACCATTAGGGAGTCACCTTTCACGCGACCGCAGCCTGTGCTCCCTGCTGTCCCCCACCCTTCATTTCTTCCCAGAACAAATTCTTGTTTTCTATGTAACAGCATTCACTTTTTTTTTGGACAGAGAATTGAACTCAGGACCTAGCACTTGCCATGCAGGTGATGTGCCACTGAGCTCTATCCCCAGCCCAGAATTCACTTATATGTTAGGTGTATTTCTGTCTTCCCTAAACTTGAGTGCTCTGAACCCAAGTGTACCTGTCTTGTCCCCCACTGGGGTTCTGGCACATAATGTTCTCAGAAAAGAGATCTGAACATATATGGCTTTGCTTTGGTCAGTGTCTATGCTGGACCTTGGTTCACACTAGAACTGAGCTGAAACTCCCTGGACTGGTCCCCTGAGAACTGTCTCATTTGGCTGGCCTGGGCTATTCTCATGAAAGCCGCTCTCTTTGGCCAGGCTCAATCAGCCTTTCTGGTTTTACTCCTACTGTCTAGACAGGTCAGGAGAGGTGTGTCTGGGGGTCTGGGCAGGAGCACCCCTGTGGCCTGCCAATGGGGAGAGTGATGACCCCTTTCTCCTTTACTGTCTCCTTAGTCAGGAGGCCTTGGTATCTCCCTGTGTAGGGTAGGTGCTGGGATGTCATAGTTGACCCTTCTACAAGTGAGCACCTGAGGTGGGTCCAGGTTCCACTGCCCAGAAGTAGCTGGCACACTGGACTGTCAGTGTATATTGGCCTGAGACAGGAGCCAGGAGGGAGCTCTGTGGCTGAGATGGGGTGCTCATGTGGCTATAGGAAGAGGCATCACCATAAGACATAGCCTGCATGGAAATAGAAGCACAGTGGATGCTCTGCATGGTGGTCATCCTGACCCCTGGCTACTTTGTCCTTGGAGTAGACACAGGAACATCTGATGACTCCTGTTCCATAATGCTGGTCACAGAAGTTACGCAGCTGCTCCTCTACTCCCTTCCTGGTTTCACTAAGACATTATTCCTGATGTGTACAGTTTCTCTGGGAACCAGGGCTGCCCAGAGGACCCATGGTGTCGTTGAGTGGGACATGTTTTCAGGATCTCTCACTCTCCTCTCATGAACTGGGCTTGGGTGAGTTCATTTTCAGGAGCTCTGGGTGAGACCCATAGGAGACTAGGAATGGAGTGGTGACAGCCCAGTCACGCTTCTTTCATGGTGTTCCCATTACAGCTGACTCACAGAGCATGGTGTCTGGCATGACTGGCCACAGGGCCCAGTGGCTGGGCCTCGGCTCCCCTCTCTTACCATTGTAACTCATCAGAAAGTGCCTCACTTGGTCCTTCAGCAGTTATTCTGAGCACTGCTTGCCAGAATTAATGGTCTGTGCTGGGACCTTTTCGAGAGTGGAGGGAGTACACTAATAATTACCCCAGGCACAAGCTGGGAATGTTCAGGGAAACCCAGGCCACAGGTCACTTCACTTAGAGCCACATGGACTGGGGTGATTCTGGGAGAGGTTCATCAGGAATTCCCTGGCCAAACAGAATTATGTTTGTGATCTCAGGTGACTAAATACCTCTTTAGGAAAACAGGACTAAGATTGTCCCTGACCTTGAGCCTACCACTTTCTGTCACAGCACTGTGCTTATGTCCCTGTGGCCTATCTGCAGTTCATCAAGATGACCACACAGGACAGTGATGGCCCCCAAAAGATGGAATCTTCATTCAGGGTTCTTACAGACATCTCCTTGTTCTCAGGGACTTGCCACCACAAAGTGTTCCTGGAAAAGGCATAGCCTGTCTCACCTCATCGATGCTCGTCTGGGACTCCTTGAGTCTCCTGTGTGGAGTAAGGGACTGGGGAGATTTAGAACAGTTCTTCCTGCGTGGCCCATTTAGGAGCCACAGGGAGGAGGCTTGACTCAAGGTTATGACATGTGGCTCCCTCAGGGCTGTGGAAACCCTCTTCTGATGTGGGACATGGATTCATGGATTCATACGGCAGTGGGGATGTGACCTAGAGATGGGGTGGGGACATGGAGCCTGCCCCGGGAGTGACAGGGGATGTGCTGAAAGGTCGATGTGTGAGGAAGGAGAGAGCTCATCAGCATTGTCACTAAACCAGTGGGCGTCACAAGTGGACAGTGACCGCATGGTCCATACCCCTGGGAGTTCTACACTCTGGCTGGCCCGAAGACTCGGTTTTGGATCTTGGAGCCGGGGCCATCAGTACTCTGGGTGAAGGTGGGTGTGCCCTCGCTCTAGCCTGGTTGAGGATGTTCTCTTAGTGCCATCACAGGCCTTGCAGCAAGGCTGGGCCAGATGGGGCGGTCACCCTGCTCAGCTCAGTAGGAGCTCCCAGCCCCTCCTTGCTCCTAGAGCCCCAGACAGCCACCTCCTTCCCCTCCTCCAGCCTGAGCAGCTGCCTTGCAGTTCCTCGCTAGAACCCCAGTCCCCTCCCCTCCCCCCAGGGCACCTCCAACCCCATCTGTGCTATTCTGGGCTGTGGCTTTCAAAGCTGTGGAGGAAGCTGTACACCCTTCCCCCATCTGACTGAGTAATTTGTCTCAGCCCAGGGCCCACAGTGAGCACCCAGACCCAGATACTCTTCCGTGTTCCTTGAGGGACTAGGCTGGCATAGATCTGCTCAGAGTGGTGGGGCTGGGCTCTCCCTACCTCAGGTTGACCTGGGCAGGGTAATCTGTGCAGATAGGTGGGCTCAGGCCTACCTTGGCCACCCTTGGTGTGGAGCCTAGGCAGATCCTGTACATTTCTCATGGTCAGTGTTTCTCCTGTGAGATGGGCAATGGCAGTCTCGAGTTCACAGGATCACTGGATGATCAGTGAGGTATTGCGATGTCCCCTGAGTGGCCCATCGGGGGCGTCTGGGGGCATCCCACAAGTGTTTCTTCTGTTAAATTCATCCTAAGCATAAGGGAGTTTCTTGTGCTGCATTCAGTCCTCCTGGGCCAGGAGGAGACCTTGAGGACTGAAGGACTGGGGTAAGGACAGTGGTAGACTCCATGCTGGTCTCTCCATATCAGTTCATGAGCTCTTCCCAAGTAGTAGTTCTCACCTCCTTGCACCCAGCACCTGGCCCATAGCTGTATCCCCTGGAGGTTTGTTGAATGAATGAATGAACAAATAAAAGAATGACATGGCTGACAGAACTTAAGATATATGGGAAGGAGCCCGAATGGGCCACCCCATAACTCCCTGTATGACTCTGGTCAGATCATCCTCATCATTGGAGTCTCACTCTTCTCATCTGTGAAATGGGCAAACACCTGCTCTAGTTTGCTCTGTGACTCAGGGGGTCCTCCTATGATCTCATCACCTCCTGCCTGCCTTCTGTATCCACTGAGCTAGTGTAGACTGAATAACTTAGGTCTCCTGGCTCCCCAGAGCCACAGTGGTCCACGTGCTCCCCAGCTCCTGGCTCTGCACAGGTGTGCTCTTCTCAGGAGGGTGACCTGGGGTCGGCAGTCCTGGGTACCCACATCCATGTTGCCTCAATGCCTATACTACCTGGGCAAGCTTGGACTCCTTTGTCTGGCATTGGAGAAAGTGACCTTTCCAATTCATCCCTGACTGACCTTGGGTCAGGGAACCCAGGTGCCCACTGTGACTCTGACCAGCTCAGGGACCCAGGTGGGTGGTTTCAGCTCTGAGAATGTCTGTCCCTTTATGGGTAAAGTGTGGAGGCTATTGACAACTACCTGCAGGGGTGGTCTGGGATCACATGACATAAAACAGGTCCACACACCAGTGCAGAGCTTCCCTGGGGGAGATGCCTGGTTGAGGTCATTGTGGTGACAGGTGGGCTCACACCTGAACAGAGCTGGGAGCCGCGTCGCAGTCAACAGCAAAAACTGAGCTGCTCAGCAGTGCCCAGCAATGCCAGCATCCACCCAGACCCCTGGGGGGTGGGCGGTACACACCGCTGCCGGTCTGCCTCTAGCGGGGACTTACAGTGGTCAGCTCGTGCTGGACACAGGGCTATCACCGGGACAACCAGGTCAGCAGCGCCAAGCAAAGCTAAGAGACTGTGTGGCGAAGAAGTGCAGCAACAAGCCCCTTTTACATCCTGGCCGTTCTATCGCTTGCGCTTGCGCTTGCGTAAGCAGCAGAACAAAAGCGTAGCTCAAAGGCGAGCACTTGGCCCTGATGGGGCAGCAGCAGCACAAAAGAGTGAGGATGAACGAGAAGAGGACCAGGGAGAGGGGCCTCATGTTGGTAAAGAGTTTCAAAGTGTGAAAACCAGCATGCAGCGCTCAGGGCCATCCAAGGCCGGCAGAGGACAGTGAGAGGGCCTTGGAATGGAGCCATTTGAAGGTCATTGGTGCTGTGGGAAATGGAGAACATATGACTTTGCTCAGTCAGTGTCTACACTGGGATCTGGGGAAGAGGCTGTGGGAGACTGGAGGCCTGAGGTGGGAAGGTCAAGGTCAGGGATTCACCTTCCGGGCCTCCCAAATTTAGGGTGGGGATTGTGTAAACAAAAGAGCGCGAAGCTGGGATGGTCAATGGTGGGAGGGGAGACCTTTCCCTAGGTCATTCAGCCTTAAGTCCCTAAGTGTGGGGTGAGGGTTGGAGACCTAGGGACACTCTGCAAGGGCCACGCTTTTCTCCATAGTGCTCCTATTATACGTGACCTGGCAGCTTATTCTGTTGTGAGATTTCCGGGGATCAGGGTTAGGGTCAGGCAACTGCTGGCCATGTACGTGTTGTTGCTTTGTTTGGAGGGTTGGGTGGTCCTCATGTTCCAGGTGACATGAAAACCATCTGCCTTCAAGGCCACCCTCGTGGTGCCAGAAATCATTCACCAGACATAGCAGTGTAGCCTTGTTGGCCTGGAGCTCCTCAGAGGAGAGCAGGAACAGAGTAACTGAAGGCATAATCTTGGGCTGAATCGCAGGTTCAAAAAGAAAGCCCACAGAAGATTAAGAACATGGGATCTACTGTGGAGCTCCTGAACTCAGGCTTGAAGTGATACACAGACCTAAGTTTCAGCACAGAGACCTCAGCTCAGACTTACTGTGCAGAGGTCAGGCCAACAGTGGGAAGAGACAAGTGACTCCTGATGGAACAACACCTCGCAGTGCCCCCCTTATAGGAGCCACGGCTTCCTCTTTGTATCTGCCTCTTTTTCCTGTGTTCTCACTACCCACCTGTCCCCGCCTGTGTTCCTCTTAGCACTGGATTGGATGGACATTTGGAACTCGTCTCTCCTTGTACATCCTGTCTGTCCTGGGGCATCTGTCTGAACACCTCTCATCTGGGCTCTTTCTCTGTCCGCTTCATACTGGTTCGTCCTAGGGTCAGGCATCATCTCTTACAGTGCGTGAATTCCTGCTCACATATCCCAGGGGCACCATCACTGCAGTCCCTGCCTCACCTCATCCCAGAGAACATTCTAGGGCTGCCTTGAAGGGGAGGGAACATCAATTCCAGAGTCTGGATTCTAGAGATTCCAATAAAGTAAGGGCTTCAATTTTTTGAGAAATTTCTGTTCTGAGCCTGGGGCTGTGTCAGTTCTAATTGGTCTCCTTCCCACATGTGGTTATGGTGGGGAATCTCTTTGTCCTAAAATATCCTCCTGCCTGGCACAGGCCTGTATCTGTCATCTGTCTTTTCCAGGAGTCCCTGACCAGGGCGTTCTTTTTGGAGTCTCTCTTCCAGTTGTAGATGAGGAGGTGTCAACCTCTGGACCTTTGAGGTCTGAGCCCCACCCTGTCCAATGTGTCCTTCCTATTCTGGGGCAGGGATGGGTTCCAGCAGCTGGGTTTATCTCCTTACAAGTTATTCTTTCTCTATTCTTGTCCCCTCCCATTTCTTCCCCCATCTCTCTAAGTCCCCAGTCCAAGAGATGTCCTCACTGTGTTAAAAGCAGTCCCCTAGCTGGGACCCACAGAGGACAGACCCCATGAGACTGCACACTTCCCAGTCTCCTTCCCACTTCCCATGGTCCTAAGGGCCCACCTGAGTGCCCATTACAGTGGCCCCATGGACAAAAGACCCACGGGAGGCAACAGATATCCATTTATTCATCCAGAAGGGTATATTATTTGGAGATAGATGGAGTCACAGTGAAGCCTAATCAAGGAGCAGAAAGGAATTATGGGTATCATCCCATCCTACCCTAACAGGTGCCTGAGAAGAGAGGACAGGCTGGGGATGGTGGTAGTGAGGAGCCTGACAAGGAAGTTGAAGCTTTACTGATTTCTAGATATCTTCTGCCCCAGACAAATGGGAAGGAGAGACAGCTCCTTGAAAGTTTCACTTCAGGTCCCAAAGAAGAGGAAAAGGGGAGATTCACCAGGAATGGTCCGCTGGGTGTCTCCACTGAACAAGTAATACAGTGCTATACTCTCTCACACACAAAACCCTCTGTCACCCCAGCCCAGGTCTGCCTGCAGGTCCAGAGTCTAATCACCCAGTCACGTGGGCAGGTCTGGCTGATAGGAGAGGAAGGAGTGGTCCCCACTTATGTGGAGTAACATAGTAGTACTGGGGCTTAGGATCCATCCATCTAAGGGGCCTCTAGGGAAGAAAGGGCATGTGTATACCTGAAATCTGGTTTCCTGGCTAGTGTCTTGTTTGGAAGGCAGTATGTGCCTGGCTCAGCTCATTTGGGGAAAGGTCAAGGGAGTAGATGACAGAGACTTGTTTATGCCATGGTGATGCTGGAGCTGGTGCCCTGTGTGGAGCCGAGGCCCCTGAGAGGGGTGTGGGTGCCTGTCAACTCAGGGACCTGGAAGATAGCTGGGCCAGCCAGAGTCATGTGTAGATCCAAGACACTCAGAGGAGGAGCTGGGGATATAGCTCAGTGGAATAAGCGCCTGCCTAGCAAGCGCAGGGTCCTGAGTTCAATCCCCAGTACCGCCAAAAAAAAAAACAAAAAAAACAAGACACTCAGAGGAGAGTGGGGTGTGAGCCAGGTTCCAGGGGGCAGGGTCCTGTCAGTGTTTGACAGAGATTGCATGTGGGGTCCAGGGGAGTGTCTGTCCCCAGGGAGGCACAGTGGGGTGGGCCTAGAAGGAAGGAGGGTAGTCTGCGAGGAAAGGGATTTAGAGGTGGGGAAAGGAAGACAAAGAAGTTACAACTTTGGTCAGGGGAAGGGTCTTAGTCCTGAGATGGAAGGATATCCCGAGAAAGGGTTGATGTCCAGGCTAAGGGCTCCAGGGACACTCCAGACATTTCACGTGAGACCGTGAGGTTTCAAAGAAAGATTGAAACTGGGAGGGTGGATATGGACAGGTACATGCAAGAGCAGGAAACAAAGAAGAAAGGTGGGTAAGAATGTCCAGGCTGGTTTCCTATCCAGGCCATTTCTTGTTTTGAAATGGGGGTAGGGTTAGGGTGAGAGTGAAAATATCCCTTGAGGAAGCATCAGGAGTATTTCTCTGATTGGTTTTTCCCAAGGTCAATGTATTATCTCACTTTTGCAAATGGTCAACTTTAGGATGACGGGTATACGAATGAAAATGAGTAAGGACATGTTTTCTGCTTGAAGAGGAGGACACTTTATTGAGCATTGTTCTGGGTGTAGAGAGAAGGGCTGGGTGGCTAGGGGTGGGCAGGTAGATTTCTTTTCAGGGTCTTTAAACTTCTGTCTCTGAGTGGGGTAGCGAAGTTCTGGGTCCTAGGTACACTCTGCAGGAGTCGCACTATTTTCTGCGGTCCTCTCTGCATGCCTGACCCAGCAGCTGAATCAGTTCCAAAGTCTCCACTGGTCTGGTGTAAGGGTCAGGTAGCTGTGGGCCATGTACTTTTTGTTCTGTTTGGAAGGCTGGGTGGTCTCTACGTCCTGGGTAGCATCGGTACTATCTGCCTTCCTGATTTCCATCATGGTGTCTGGGTATAAACTGTTCACTAGACACAGCACTGTGGCCTTGTTGCCTGAATCTCCTCAAAGGGGAACAGGATCAGGGTTACCAGTGGGGCAGCCTTAGGCTCACCTGCAGGATGGGGGCTATGTAGGACATTGCAGGCCTGGTGTCTGTCATTCAGCTCCTGACCTCAGAATTCAGGTGATACAAGGCCTAAGGTACAGTGCAGGACCCTTGTGCTGGGCCCTTGCTAGACTGAGGTTAGATCTTGGGTGATGGAGGACACTCACTTGATGGGACACCTCAGTGCCTGACTCTTGGGGCTGAGGCTCTGGCAGGGGTTCATATGTTCTCATTACACAACTCACCCATCCTGCCCCAACACTGCTGAAGACAAGCCCCGTGACCTAGTATTTCCTTAGGCAATCTCTTTTTGACCATCTTGTGAGTTCTGCCCTGTCTTTCACGCAGGTGGCTCCCGTTTCCAGGGTGTGTGTGTGCTGGAGAATTTTTGACTACGTGCTCCTTGAACCCCCTGTCCCGCTTCCCCACAAAGACTCTTCTGTGAAGCTATGAGGAGGGTGGGGTTTCAGTCCTTTGGGCTGGTTCCTGGGGAGTCTAGGAGAGTAAAGGTTTCCATGGGGTTGGGGTTTCTCCTGGCGCTTTCACTCTTCTAAGGGCTGTCCCTAGTATTTGACAGTTTTCATTTTTTTATTAGTGCATGTTTGTATGACACAGTGATGACATCCCTGGGAGTTGGTACATATACATGACACATCTCAGTTTTTTCATCCCTGTGCCCTCCTCCCCTCTCCTCTTTGTACTTTTTCCGTGTGCAAAAGATTCATCTCCTTATTTTCTATAATCTGTATTTTACTTTGTTCTTTATTTATATTTTGTGTTTCTCATATAAGAGAACCATGCAATATATATGAGTTTATGTAGCTGATTGATTTCACATAGCATTATGGTCTTAAGGTGCATTCATTTTCCTACCAATGACTCAAGCTTATCTTTCTTTACAGCAAAGTAGTACTCCATGGTCTGAAAATGCCTCATTTTTTTTTTTGTCCACTCTTCTGTTGATGGACACACAAGCTGCTTCCCAGATTTAGCTGTTATGAAGGACACTGCTATAAAAATGGACATGCACATATCACTGTAATATGATGCCATTAACTCTTTTGGGAAGATACCTAGAAGGGGAATATCTGGGTTAAATAGAATTTTTAGTTTTAGCTATTTGAGGAATATCTATGTTGATTTCCATAATGATTGTACTAATTTGTATTCCCACCGACAGTGAACGAGTGTTCCTTTTTCCCTGAAGCCTCAATATTTGTTATTATTTGAAGTTCTTTTGGGGAATCTGTCAGTCCTACGACCTCTTCCTTATTAAAGAAATCTGTCACTGGTTCTTATCAGGAGTCCCTCCCGGGGCATATTGGGAGGGTCTCTGTTCCAGCTGTGGGATGGGGAGATACCAGTTTTGGGCCTGCGAGTTCTGAGACCCACTCTGTCCAGTGTGTCCTTCCTGTCCCATGGTGGGTGGTAGGTCCCAGTAGCTGGATCCACCTTCTCACAGGAAATCCTTCCACTGTGCTTGTCCTTTTCCTGTTCCTCCATCTCTCCACATCCCTAGTCCAATGACTCTGTTAACTGAGCAAAAACAACCCGATAGCTAGGATCATTGAGGACAGTTCCCAGGAGCCTGAGACTTTCTCAGTGTCCTTCACACATTTCATGGCACGGTAACCCCAGGCTGAGGCCCCTCTTCTCTGGGACCCTATGGCCCAGAAACCTTGGCAAAGGGAGTGGACATCGCAGATTCTGGAAAAAGTAACCCCTAGAGAGCTAGCCCGGGGTCAGAGTGAGGCCCCCACAGGAGCAGGAAGGGCTTACTAGGGTTGTCCCATTCTGACCTGGAAGGTAGTGGTGAAGAGGGGACAGTTGGAGTGGGTAAGGGGTCAGTTTAGTAAGATGAAGGTTACAGATCCCTGGAAAGGTTAGAACTCAGCTCCACAAGGTCATAAAGGAGAGTGAAGTCTACCCAAATATCACTCTTAACCCTAAAGAGGAAAAAGGGGGAGGCTCCCTGTTGTGGTTTGTGTCTAAGTATCCCCTCAAAGCCTTATGTGATCACAGGTGGCACTTTTCAGAGGTGGCTGGATCTGGACTGTGTAATGCTAGGACCAAGGGTGTGTGATTGCTAAATCAGTGCACTGATTGGTTTGGTATAGCTCTGAGTAGGAGGAAGGGTGCCCCACCCTGGGTATGAGTGCTACCCACCCTAAGGATGGGTCACCTGGGTAAAATACAAGGGACAGAAAGAGGGCTAGCATCATTGACTCCGCTTGCTACTTTGCTGCTCTTGCTGCCTCATCTTACCATGGACTGTTTCTCCTCTGTGATGTTCATCTGCCATGTCCCTCTGCCTTGGAGCCAGCTAATTATGGACTGAAAGCTCTACAAAGTGTCAGCCAAGTAAATCTTTCTTCCTTTAACTTTGGCTGTTGGGCATTTTGTCTCAGCAATGAGAAAATAACTAAGAAACTCACTAAGGACAATCAGTTGAGTGCCTCTGCTGAACACATAACATAGTGACATGACCCCACACACAAACCCCTTTTCATGTCATGACCCAGACCCACCTACAGCTGCTTTGGAGGCCTGGGTTGTTGAGAGTAGGTTACCCCTGCTTGGCTTGGAATGTCAGTCAGCCCACTGAGGTTCTCTCTTGATACGTGGATGGTTTAGGGGGGACATCTCTGTATGGAATCTGTTTTCCCAGCTAATGGCATTTGTGGGAGGCAGCTGTGTGGCTTGAGTCTGCAGGTGTTGGGAATATCAGGAAGGAGGAGGACAAGCAGAGGAGAAGGGAGAGAGATATTTGTTTCCAACACAGAGATGATGGATCTGGGAACTCTGTGCTCCTGGGACTCTTGAGGAGGATCTTTCAGGTCCTTACACCTTGAGCACAGGAAGTGGTTTCAGGGATGTGGTCAGGAAGGGGAATTGGGTAGTAAGTGAGATGAAATTCACATTTTTCACCAGGAACTTAGATTCCACTGCAAGGGTCTGAGCTCCAGCGGGCCTGTGGGAGTTTCTCGTGAAAGTGCAGTGGATGGTGTCACTATGGCAGTTCCCTTTCTGAGACAGTGGGTCAGCCCTTTCCTTGAATGGTGAGGGGTGCTAACCTGGCCCAGTGGAGCTCCTCAAGGAGTGGGTGGTAGGTGTTGCTAGCTGCTGCCATGTGCTCTAAGTATGGGGGTCTCAAGTGGTCTATGACTTTTGGCTTACATATACACCCATGTGTACATAAGCTCCACTATTTCCTATGTGCACACGTGAGGCACCCGCCTGTGGTCACTAGCACAGGGTATATCCACAGCCCAGTGACGCATGCTGTACCCCAACCTGGAAGGACAAATACAGAGTGGGATTTAGACTCCTGTCAGTGAGGGTCTGATGGCATCCTTACCCTGGCCTATCACCTGGAGAGCACATACCTAGCCACATAGTTGGCATCCCACAGTTCCCAACAGTGTCCCTTCAACAAGCCCCTCCTGGAGCTCTGAGTTCTGTCTGCTGCTCCCTGAATGGTCTCCTTCCAAAGCTTCCTCCTGTCTCTTGTGTCACTTCCTCAACCACCTCCAGTGGCAATATCCGTCCTTCTCCAGTGTCAGCATCCTGCTTCGGAGTTCTACAGCTTAGGGTTGTAAGACCCTGGTTGATTTTTGCTGATGACCTTATGGGAGCCTCAATGCCATCCATGGCAACCTGGGCCATCCTGACCCTCCTAGAGAGATGTCCACTATGACAGGATTGTAAATGGACATTAATGTAAGAGAGGTTTTCTGGTACATTGTGTGCATTTGTGTGTGTGCTGATTTGTGCTTGTTCCTGGGTATGTGTATATGCATGCGTGGGTACATGTATGTGCACGCACACACACGTGTGTATGTATAACAGCTTGAATCCTGCATCAAGTTGTTAAGAAGGCAAGACAACTGATTATCTCACCAGTAGTGCCACAAGGGTCCCTGTAGGGTTCAGGTCAGTGTTCCCAGGGAGGCAGGAACAATATGGGCCTTGCCTAAGGTGTCAGGGCAGGGATTTATAGGTGTGAGAAGTGAGACAAATAAGATATGAGCTTGGGAAAGTGTCTCAGTCCTGAGACTGAAGGACATCTTGCGAGAGGGGTGTTGTCCAAACTGGAAAAGTTGGGGATGCCAACTGAAGGGAGCTCAGACACTCACCTGAAGGCTATAAGGATCCAAGAAGTGATAGACCCTGGGTGGTCAGAAGTGGGCCTGTCCACTAAGAGCATGAGAAGGAAGAGAGGGGTGAGTGAATGCGTGCAGCCTGGGCTTCCTTTGAGGGCCATTCCCTTGCTCTGGAATGTTGTGTAGGGTTAGGGTGAGAGTGAAAGTATACCTTAGGGGGACATCAGGAGTCTTTCCCTGATTGCTTTGTCTCAAGTTCAAAGAATTAGATTCATTTGGGGGGATGGTCAAATTTGTTATGTGGGCAGACATTTTGGATCCATGATCTTGGACTAAGATGCTACATTATCTGTAAAGCATTTTTTGGAGGGTACTGGGAATCAAACTTGGGACCTTGTGCTTGCCAGGCAGGTGCTGTGTTGCTGAGCTGTATCTCCGGCCCTGGTGATAGTCAAATTTAGGACAGTAAAAATGTAAACAAAAATGAACAAAGATCATGTTTTCTGACTGAAAATAAGGATATTTTATTGAGTATTCATTGGGTTCAGGGAGAAAGACTGGGATGGCTGGGGTGGGAGGGCAGCTTTCTCTCCAGGGTCCTTCAGCTCCTGTTCTGAGGGATGGATGAGAATCAAGTAACTAGGAATACTTTGCAGGGGCCATGCTCTTCTCCGTGGTGCTTCCTTCATGTGTGACCTGGCAAGTGTAACTGTCATGAGATTTTCACTGGCCTGGCATCAGGATCAGCTTGCTGCAGGGCATGTACTATTTGTTGCTTTGTTTGGAGGACTGGATGGTCTCCATGTATTGGGTGATGACATCTGCCTTCCAGGACACCATCATGGCTCCTGAGTGAAAGTTTCTCATCAGACACAGCAATGTGGCCGGTTGACCTGGAGCTTCTCAGAGGATGGAACAGGTGATTGGGGCGGTGGTCTTGGACTGATCTGCGTGGTAGAGCAGTGGAAGTGGGTCAGAATCCTGGAGTCTCCACGTGGGCCCCTGATGTTAATGTAAGAGAGGTTCTTTGGTGGAGGGACCCTGGTTTGAGTGAAGATGATGTAGAGAGTGGATTGGGGATTTCCTCATACTACTACTTCCTGTGCTCCTAGGGTTTATGTGTCTGGACACCTGCGCATCACGTCTCCTGTGACCTCTCTATGCCTTGGCCACCCATACAAATATCTCACCCCCACTACTCTGCTTGGGCCTCCTCCCAACAGCTTGTCCTATCTGAGTTCTGTCTGTTTTGGAGCTCTCTGTATGTTTGTGGACTCTTCTCTAGAGATAGTTTTGGCTTGATACTTCCTCCCTGGGGAATGTGGTCTCTACCTAAAGAAGCCCTTTTCATCCCAATTTGTCTCCTTTGGAGACTCTTCAGTGGGGGAAGAATATTTGTTCATCACAGCCTCTGCCTGACTGGTCTGCACTCCCTCCTTCTTAGAGTCTAGTTGGGGTCCCTGTCTGTAGGTCAGACCTGTAGATTTCATACTTTGGACCTGCTCATCTGTAAACTCAGGAGCTGCTCCTACTGATGAACGTATTCCGCAGAGACCCCTGAGTGCACCTCTCCACATCAGGTCCTTCACCCTAGCCACCTCATGTCCAGAGCCTCTTCTGAAACATAAAGAGGAGGTTAGTCTCTGGGCAGCAGCTCGGGATTGGTGAGACTTTGGTATTGTATCAAACAGGGCCACCGGACAAGTGGGATCTTCCATTCCAACCTCAGGTTACAGAATTCTCTTTGAAATGTATGCACCATGGTGCTGTGAAATTCAAGTTCCTACATATTTCTTCTAGCTCAGAGAGAGATTTCAACTGGTGTGGCTGGGGTCAAGCCCCAAAGGACCTCTTTCTCTCTGTCCCATTATTGAGGAAGCTCCCTGGCTTTGTAGGCCCTCTCACTGGTCTGGCTGGGCCACTACACAGCTATGGTGAAGGCAGTTGCCATGTCCCTGATGAACTAGAGACAGTGATGGCTCCAAGTCCTGGGCATTGCAGATTGACATAGTTAGACAGGGTTGGGACCACTAAGAGGTAGACACCACATGCTGTGGACCCTGAGTGGTATCATTCTTAGTTGCATATGACAGGATGTTGGGGCAGTGGAGTGGCCCAGTGGTCTGGGACATCTGTTTCCTCCTGAATGTTGTCCAGCCTTTCCTCTAGACTTCAGGTCTCACTTACCCTGCCTTGACTTTGTGTAACCTGAGCTGACTAGTCCTCAACTAAATTCTGAGATAGATTCATCCATTCTGTGCCTGGTACTGGGCCGTTTCTCATTTGACCTTGTTCTCCCAAGTCTTACCCACCCAGCAAGTCTGACCATACCCAAGTTCAGCCTTCATCAAACTGACAAAAACTCTGCCCCTCATCTGACTTTAGTTGTCAAGGTTCAACACATTTGACATCCTAGTCCCATTCTTGCACTAACCTTGACCTCACTTGGAGTCCTAGACCATGCGATCTTAAACCTAAGATATTAGATGCCTCAGAGTCACTCCTTGTCCTGGGATAGGTGAGCACAAACCTGAGGAGTTTTACAGGGCTCCCTAAGTTGGTTGAGAAGGTCCTCAGGATTCTGAATTTCTTAGGTGGTATTATGTTAACTGTTTTCCTCATACTACTCCTGTCAGAGTCTTTTCTAGCTGCTGAGCACTGTGATTGTCTGTTTCATCTTCCAAACCTTTCCATAGCTTTAGATGTTAGCAAAGCCATGCACTGCTACCTGCAAAGGCTCTTCTGCGTGAATCTCTTATTGGAATGGGGGAATGTCCAGCTGTGTTCCTGTCAGACCTTGGCCATGGCTCATAGGCCTATTTCCCTCTGTATTCCTCCCTCCAGGTCATGGCTTAGCTCATGAGATTTCCTTCATCTCTCTATGACTTCTTTCGGGACCACATCTCATTCTTTAGTCAAGGCCACTCTCCCTTCCTAGGGAGAAAAGACTTCAACCCGGGGGTTGTTCTGAAGGAGAAACTTCTTGCTAGGGATCAAAGTCCAAAAAGCACAGGGAGTTCACTCATGGCCCAGGGATTTTGGGTAGATGAGATGACCGGGAGATAGGATCTGACAATGGAATTTACTATGACCCTGAGCAGTGACCCCGTAGCCTAGAGACAAAAGCAAACATTGACAGCGTGGGATAAGTGGAAGATGACACACGATTAGGTCTTTTTTTGAGGCTATTTCATTTGAGGAGAATGTGAGACCTATTTGGTATGAGCTAGCAATGTGGGGAGCACATGGGTACAGTGGAGAATTGGGAGAAGAGAAAATTGGTTTCTCAAAGCTGGCCCAGGGATGATGCCAGAAAGGGTGCTGGGGATATAGCTCAGTGGAATAAGCGCTTGCCTAGCAAGCGCAGGGTCCTGAGTTCGATCCCCAGTACCGCAAAAAAAAAAAAAAAAAAAAAAAGAGAGATTCTGTTTAGAAAGGGTGGTCTCTGTGGTATCCAGTTTCCTACTGGGTGTCAGGATTCCCTTCTTCCCACACTGAAAACACAGAAGTGGTTGAGAATGAAAGGCAAGGCAAGAGCAAATGAGACAGAGCAGAATTTCTGATTGACAATGAATATTGTTGCTTTGTTTGGAGAGCAGAGTGATCTCCACATCATGGGTGACAGTGGTGCCATTTCTCTTCCAGGCCACCATCATGGAGGCTAGGTAGAGGTCATTCAACGGACACCCTAGTGTGATCTTATTGGCCTGGAGCTCCTCAGAAGAGTTGAAACAGGGTTGACTGAGGGCTGGGCTGCCCTGTGGAGAGTGGGAGGCATAGGCCATGAGTGGTGTCCAGTTGGAGCCACTGATGACAGTCTTGAACTGGGGTGTAGGCCCCTGAGAGCAAGGGTAGGGACATTTTCTGCACCTTACTGAACTGAGGTTACCACATAGGTGAAGGATGCTAACCTGACAGAACATTCCTCAGTGTTTGACTCTTAGGAAGTCATATCCTTCTTTGTGACTGGCCTCTGGCATGAGTTCATCATAGCCCTCATTACTTATCCCATACATACTCCATCCAAAAACTGGATGGGATAAGCTGTGGGATCTCATATTGCCTCAGGAATTCTCTGTCTTAATCCTAATAAGGCTGACCATGACCATGCTTAGCCTTGAGTAAAGAATATAACATGTTTCTCATTTGACTTTAGGTGTCAAAATCCGTCAGCACTGAGATCCCAGCCCCACGGTACTTTTACCTCATTCTGGCACACACCCTACCCCATGTGCCTCAGAATCACTGCTTCCCTGAGCGCAGGTGAGCATACACCTGAGGAGTATTACAGGACTTCCTGAGTTGACTGGGTACAACAACAGGAATCTGCCCTCATGGGTGACTTGATGTGTACTACTTCCCTGTTGCAGCCCATGTTTGTGTCTTGCCTAGCCTGCTGAGCACTGTGAGTGTCTGATTAATGCTCTGCCTCTCTCATCCGCCAAACTTTCCTTGATATCCTAATGTGATCATAGTCTTGGACCCCTCTGTGGCAAATACTTTCTGGAGTGGATCTTGCTGTTATGGGGAATCTCCAGCCGTGCTCCTGACAAACCATGGCCTTTGTCCCCTTATTGCCTCCAGCCGTGCACGGTCTCATGGCATCCCCTACATTTCTCTCTGATTTCTGTCTTGGCCACATGCGTTTCCTTGTTTGTTGCTCTCCATTTCTACACAGGTAAGGACTTTATCCCAGGAGCTACTCTGCAGCAAGAACTGTCTCCTTGGGATCACAGTCTCTCTGGCATGGGGAGTTCACACACAACCCGGGAGGATTGGGTGAGTGGGATGACTGGGAGATGGCAGCTCAGAGTATAACTGCCACTGTCTCTGAGAAGTGACCCCACAATCTACAAATATGTGGGGACATCAGTGGCACATTACAATGTGGGAGGGATATATGATTAGGTTTCCTTGAAGAGATGCTAGTTGGGAGGGTGTTGAGACCTACTTTTGCCAGTTTGCAAGCCCAAGGGCTAATAGGTCCAGTAAAGAATTGGGGAAATGGGTGAATGTTTGATGAAGTCCTCTCTTTGTGGTTATAGTCAAAGGCAGATGCAAGTGGCAATTAATTTCACACTGGGTGTTGGAATTTCTTTTTGCCCCTACACTGAGAAATTCAAGATGGTTGAAATTGAAATATAAAAACTGAACAAATGACATGGAGCAGAGTGTATTGTAGACAATGAGTAAATTATTGAGTATTCATTGAGTTCAGACAGAAGGACTGGAATGGCTTGGAGTAGGAGGGCAATACATCTCTAAGTTATTTAGTTCCTGTTGCTAAGAGTGGGGAGAGGTTTAGGGACAAAAGAACATTCTGCAGAAGACACTCTCTTCACTATAGAGCTAAGTGCATGTGTGGTCTGGAAACTGAATCTATTGCACGATCTCCAGTGACCAGCTGTAAAGGTCAGGTCGCTGCAGGTCATGTACGAGTTGCTGTCCTGTTGGGAGGGATGCTGTTCTCCAAACCATGGGTAATGGAGGTGCCATTGGCACTTGCACAGTGCCTGGATAGAAGACGTTCATGAAAAACATCATTGTGGCCTTGTGAGACCACATCATAGTGGAACTACCACCAACCTTGAACAATGACTACTCAGAATAGAGCCTTGACTGGTCACTGATGGCACACTGGGAATATTGCATGATTAGGTCTTTATTGAGGAGATGAGAATCCCGGAACATACGAGACAGAGCGCCCAGTGGTGAAGAAGAGGGCAAACATGTGGTGGGCAGTGCTGGGCTTCATCAGTCTGATGGCTGCTCTTCTGAAGACTCTGTCTGTGTCTACCCTTACCTGGTAAACATTGTGAGAGCAGGAGCCAGGCCCTTGCAGGTGGCATTTCCCTGCCTTCCCATGGCGCCCTGGTGATGGAACATTTGGGCACCTCAGCTGGTGAATGGTCTCCTGACACCTTCCCTCAGATACAACCAGAAAGAAAAGGCTCTGTTTCTTCCAAAACATTTTCTAGGACTCAAATGCCTTCTCTCCACATTTCTGCCTCTAGCCTGAAACAGAACTCCTGAGAGCCCCTTCATTTCACTTTACTTCTCCACTATGGCCAGCTACCTTCTGTCTTGATGGTTTTCTTGACCTTCCCATGGAAAGACCACTCTTCAGGGACAATTGACAGTGCTGGGTCCCAGTCGCCCAGCTCAGGGACTCCCCTGAAGAATGGGAGGGATGGGATGAAGAGCAGGTGGCATCTCACAGTGGAATTGCTATTGCCCCTGTGCAATGAACTTTCAGAGTAGAGCTGTGTGACTGGTTACCAATGCCACATCAGCAATATTACATGATTCCTGCTGAGGGCTTTGTTGAGGACATCAGAATCAAGGAGCACAGGAGATGTGCCTGGTGTGTCTGTATGGCCGATGCCTCATGGGCACAGTGGAGATTTAGGGCAAAGTGTGTGGAGTGGAGCACTTTCTAGGGTGACGCGCCATGCCGTGGTTCAAGTGCTCCCCACCCTCCTTCTGGAGAACCCTGGGGTGTTTGAAAATGAATTAATGGATAAAACCAATGAGACAAAACAGTTTCTGATCGAGAAGAGATAGTTTATTGAGCAGTAATGGGTTCAAAGGGAAAGTCAGGAATCATTGGGGAAGGAAAGGAGCCTCTTCCTCAGAGCCCTTCTCCTCGAGGCCCCTGAGGGTGGGGTGAAGGGCGGGATCCTAGGCACACTCTGCAGGGACCACACTCTTCTCCACAGTGCTTCCTTCGTGTGTGACGTGGCAGCTGACCTTCTTGTGCGATCTCCACTGGTCCGGAGTCATGGTCAGGTAGCTGCTGGCCACGT